>CM035412.1:60756607-60759107 GCA_020310875.1 Ceratopteris richardii | reverse complement strand
TATTTTGAAGCAGCCTTGCCTCATTAAAAACAACATCCCGGCTTCGTACAACTTTCTTGAGCTGAGGTATCCAAATTCTGTAGCCCATTTCACCTTCTTCACCATTTCCCATGAAGAGACCTTTTATGGACTTAGCATCAAGTTTGTTTCTCAGCTCCGGCCTTATGTGCGCAAAAGCCTCGCAGCCAAAGACACGTAAGTGATCATATGAAGCTGGTTTGCCAGACCAAACCTCTTCAGGGATGTCACCTTTCAAGGACATGTGAGGGGATCTATTGCAAATATGTATTGCAGTTTTGAGTGCCTCTCCCCAAAATCCATGAGGGAGATTAGCTGTGGACAGCATGCATCTCACCCTCTCACAAAGTTTCCTATTATAGCGTTCAGCCACATCATTAGAAGAGGGGCTGTATGGAACAATAAGCTCCCTCTTAATGCCCAAATTTTCACAAAATTTCTGAAATTCAGCACTTGTGTACTCACCACCATTGTCCGTACGCAAGCATTTCAGCTTTCTACCTGTTTGGGTGGTCACAAATGCATGAAAGCGCTTAAACGCAGCAAATGCTTCATCCTTAGATTTAAGCAATTGAACCCAAATTTTTCTAGAAAAATCATCAACAAAAGAGATGAAATACAAAGCACCCCCCATAGATTTGGTGGGCATGCTACATACATCAGAATGAACAAGATCAAGTACACAAGACTTACGAGACACACCAGAATAAAAGGAACGTTTCACTTGCTTTCCATATTGACATTCATTACAAAAATCAAGCTTTGTGCCTTTAGCATCAAGCTTCTTTAAGTTACAAAGCCTAGTGAGACCCTTTTGGCTCATATGGCCAAGTCTCTTATGCCACAACTCCATGTGGGAGTGAACTTCAGCCAAAGCAATGAACTTGCCTGATAAGGCTTTCCCATGCAAGCAATAGAGGGTTCCCTTCTTTATGCCTTTCACAATCAGCCTTGATCCCTTTGTCATTTTCCATGATCCTCTTTCAAAGAGAATGCTATAACTATGCATATCCATTTGACCCACAGAGAGTAAGCTTTTCTTGATCCTTCGTACATAACGTACATCATGCAAAACCAGCTCATTAGTGCCATTTGTAGAGAAATGTACTGTGCCTATATCCTCAATGGAACAAGCATGATTGTTTCCAAGGTATACATGGCCATGGCTTGCTGCAGTAAAAGTAGAAAAGCACTCCTTGATAGGAGTCACATGAAAAGAAGCACCAGAGTCAACTATCCATGTCTGGGCCAATGCATCATTTACAGTCAGCAAAGCATCGATAAGATCACTTTTGGTGATCGACATGTCCTGTGTATGAACATTCAGAGAGAAATCATATGCATAAGTATCATCAGCTGATAAAGTAGTGCACAAAATATCCTCAACATCTGACAGCTCCTCTATGACTACATTAGAGGCCACATTGGCCTTCTCTTTGTCCTTTTGGATGTCCTGTGCATCAGTCTTGTCTTCTTTCTTGCCCTTATTTTTATCTCCAGCATTCCTATTTCTTATCAGTCTTGTCTTCTTTCTTGCCCTTATTTTTATCTCCAGCATTCCTATTTCTTTCAAGCTGTGCCTTGTAATAGCGGCAGCCAGGTTTCTTCCGGCCTTTCCTGCCACACTATAGCAAGTCACATCATTGCTTTTACCTTTGCTGCCATTACCTCTTGCCCTTCTCTTACTCTTGTTCCTTTGTGCATTATTACTCCTCTTATCTGTCCTTCCTCTAACCATGTTAGCCGAGCTTCCACCTTCACCACCTGCTTTTCTCCTGATCTCTTTATTAAGTATAGAACCCCTAACACCATCAAAGGTAAGACTGAGGCTATTAGAAAGTGAAACAACCAATGTTTCCCATGAATCAGGTAAGGTCATCAACAAGAAGATGGCCTTAAGCTTATCATCAAATGGAGGTAATCCAGAGTCCTGCAATGTGAAAGAGTACCTGTAAACAAAAATCAGTGCTCAGCCGTACTTTTTGACTCATCAAGTTGCATACACACTAGCTTACGCATAAGATGCACTTGATTTACAGGCGTGGTATTTTCATAAGTGGCTTTCAGCTTCTCCCATACCTCAAAAGCAGTCGTAAGGCCTTTCAAATCCACTAAGATTTCATCTGATACAACCATCTTGATGTAAGTGATGGCCTTCTTGTTTAGGTTCATCCATTCTGCATCTGTCATATCTTCAGGCTTGACTTCCTCAAGAGCCCCTTCACAATCTTTAAGAAAGAGGATGCCCAACATTCTCTCTTTCCACAAATCGAAACCATTACCTTCAAATCTCTTGATCTCAAACAAGCTTTTGACATCAGAGGAGGTAGGGGCCATGTTTGCACACTAAGAGCTTCAAAATTTGACCAAAAAAGGTAAAATTCACTTGTTGTCCTGCGCGCAATTACCTTACGAGACTATAGCTGAGAAATTAAGCTAAAAAACTGTTCAAAACTTGCAAAAATCAATTTCTGAAATTTTC
>CM035412.1:60736607-60744107 GCA_020310875.1 Ceratopteris richardii | reverse complement strand
TTTTCGCATGAAGTCTTAAAGCCTATATAAGAGAGGCTTAGGGTCACTTTTAGAGTTATCCTACACCAATTCCAACGCCGGATTTGGTCCCTCAGTAGAGGTGATGCTCTAGCACACATGGGGCAGCCATGGTGCACTCTACGAGCATGTTGAAGATCAGCTATGGAGTTCTTCTTGGAGAAGAGTGTGCTCACACTCTTGCTTATGGAGAGGACTTACCTATGAGCAGGTGGTGTGGATCAACCATCTACATGATGTATTTGAAGATTGTCTTCTACATGAAGATTTCGATGTACTTCAAAGACATTGGATGGAGCTTAACATAAGATTTGCATCTTATGTTAACTATTCAGGTACATATTCTCTTTATGCACACAGGTACTACTTGGAGCTTATGGAGGCAGTGGCATCCATATCAGGAGGAATCCTATTCAGCATATCTAAAGGAGAATGTTAATATTGGAAGATTGCCAGAATCTGTTTTGTAAATCCTGGACTTATGGAACTATGGATCTGTGGTATTAGTTATGGGCCTACTTAATTTCCAACATTTGGTATCGGAGCTTCCAGGTTTACAACATAGGGTTTAGAGTATCTTCTAACACTTGACATGTGACATACACACTTAATCTAGATGAGTAGAGATTTGAGAATTAGACAATTCAGTCACATGTTTATTTATCAGTGTGGAGTATGAAGTTGACGATCTGTTAGCGGCCAAATACTTTTGAAAGTATGAAGATACTTTACAGAAGTATTGCATGAAGACCAAGACTTGATGAAGAGAAGACTACTTCAAATTCAAGGAAAAACAATGGTTTGGAGAAGAGGAAGGAACTAGATCAACATCAAATCACAGGTATTAGTTTCTACTATCAGATTGTCATTTGCAGGTAATATCTTAGAAGAGTAGTGATGAAGAGATTTGAAGGATTGAAGAAGTGCTTTTATACACTATCATTCTTTGAAAGTAAAAGCATTAGCTACATCAAAATAGGTATCTAGAGGTTGTTGTCAGTTTTGATAGATCTCTTTCATGGCAAGAAAGCTCATCTAAGAAGACAAATTTGGAGATCAGATTAGTTTTGTTTTCAGCCAACCTTGTGTTGTAAGTTGGTTGGAAGTTTTTTGATCAGATTATGTACCTAGAAAGGTAATTCAGCATTCAGCCAAAAGGTTGATGAATTCAGACATATTAGTCACGTTTGAAGCAGAGTTATGAGGAGATGGTAAAACATGATTCTATATTCACTTCCATTTGTATACCATGTTTGTTTTGTCTCTTACTCTTAGTACTAGAGGAAGAGAAAAATTCATTTGAAGAAGATAAGAGTGCTTGCTACTTCAAGATGAAGAGAACAAAAGGTATGGAAGAGAAGTTTGAAGATGTTGACATCATCATGTGGAAGAAAGATGCAGAAAAAGAAGGTCAAACAAAGTAAAACTTCCTTTTCTCTTATATTTTCCATATACTTTTCCTAATTTTATCCTCTACATCCAAAGACAAGTCTATGAGAACATCTTGTGAAGAAGATAGTCTAAAGAAGAAGCAGTTTCTTGTTTTGCATTACACTTGTTCATGTTTTATTAGGTTTTGACAAAGAATTACATTGAGAGAAAGAAAAACAGCAGATATATGCTTTGACTCATATGTGTATGAGTTATGTTTTAGTTGAAACTTCTGAGCAGGCAGCTTATATGTTCCCTCAAAGAGTTCTTGGAGTGTCAATTCAGAGCTACTTGGTATATGATAAGTTGCAGAGAAGTATATTTCTTCTTTATCTAACTCTTGAGGTAAAAGCGTATTTGTAGTAGATGTTGGAGACTTGCAGTGAGGTTTTTTGAATTTGGAAAAGTTTCCTCATATTCAGTATATTCAGAAAATTCAGAATTCAGGATGAAAATTCAGAAAAATCAGTATTTTCAGAATTTCAATGTTTTCAGAAAAAGTCAGAATTTTAGAATTTGCAGGAAAATTATGAAATTTCAGTATTTTGAGAAAATTCAGAAAATTCAGAAAAATTCAGATTTTTGTGTTGTACCAGTCAGTTGGAGAATCTACTTTCTATGATTGTCTAGACTTTTGGATACATGCTTGTATTCAAAAAGCTGTTCCATCAGATCCTATCACTTGATTGAGAAGTGGAGTTATACAAAAGAAAGTCAAGCAGATACTTTCACATTTCACCCGGATAGAATATGAAGATATGAAGTATCAACTTGCTTCTTTTAGAGTTCTCAAGGAGGGAGGGAGGGAGGGAGGGAGGGAGGGAAGGAGAGACACACACATATATGTTGGGGATAAAGGCCCCAAGGACTCTCCTTTTGTATATTTTGACCCATCCATGTGAAAGCTCTCTTCAAGAGCTTTCCAGACATATTTTTGTTATATTTTTTGGACTCCAAATTGGGGAGTTATAGGCATTTACATTATTTTTATGACTTTTGGTCATTGGCCATGTGTGAACATTCCCAAATGACCTAAAAGTCACTTATCATTAAGACTTGGTCCCAAATCTCTCATAACTTGATTGGGACTTCTTCAACTTCAGCTTCTCCATCTTCTTCTCCAAATTTCTGCACAGGTTTCTCTCTTTACTTTCTCTCTCCTCACTCAGTAGCCCACTCCCTTTGCGTTTGGAGCAACCGAGCACACCACGACGTAGCTCTCCGCGGCCTATTTCAATTGGTATCATAGCTTTGAGCTGTTCCATCGCGACAAGGTTGCTCGAAGTGCTTTTCTACTTAAGCCTATGTTAAGCTGAAGGTGTTTTCTTGCATTTGGGAGAATTTCATCACGAAAAACCTTCTTTTTTCGCGATGAAAGTGCTGTTTTTGGAGGATTACTTCGGCCCGGAGCAAAGCTGAAGCAAAATTTGTGCTTTTTAGAGAGTTTCATCGCAAAGAATCTCTTCTATTCTTCCTTTTGTATCCCCACAGGTAATTTTCAGCATCCACATTGCTGATTTTTTCATCTACAGGTCTTTTGTGGCAGAAATTCTCTCTCATTTCAAGTGGGAGGACATGTACAAAGATTGAGGAAGTGCATACTTGCGGGAAACTTATTACAGCAGTTCATTTCTTTGATTTTACAGGTCATATTGTTGCAAAAATTGGGGCTTTTGTGAAAACAAGCACCCATTGACTTGGTTTTGCATCTATGTATGCCTTTTGTGGTTGAAAAACAACAAATTTGTTGTTTTTGATGCAATTACAGCTTGCTGGAATTTTTTGAAATTTTATGCAGAAAATTTCAAAAATTGATTTTTGCAAGTTTTGAACAATTTTTGGGCTTAATTTCTCAGCTATAGCTCTTAAGGTAATTGCGCATAGGATAACAGGTGAATTTTACCCTTTTTGGTGAAATTTGAAGTTCTTAGTGTGCAAACATGGCCTCTACCTCCTCTGATGTCAAAAGCTTGTTTGAGATCAAGAGATTCGAAGGTAGCGGTTTTGATTTGTGAAATATGGTAGATGCAGCATGGATGAACCTAAACAAGAAGGCCATCATTTACATCAAGATGGCTGTATCACATGAAATCTTAGTGGATTTGAAAGGTCTTACAACTGCTGTTGAGGTATGGGAGAAGCTGAAAGCCACTTATGAAAATACCACGCCTGTAAATCAAGTGCATCTTATGCGTATGCTAGTGTGTATGTAGCTTGATGAGTCAAAAAGTGCGGCCGAGCACTTATCTTCTTTTACAGGTACTCTTTCACATTTGCAGGACTCTGGATTACCTCCATTTGATGATAAACTTAAGGCTATCTTCTTGTTGATGACCTTACGTGATTCATGGGAAACATTGGTTGTTTCACTTTCGAATAGCCCTAATCTTACCTTTGATGGTGTAAGAGGTTCTATTTTGAATGAGGAAATCAGGAGGAAAGCTAGTGGAGAGGGCAGTGGTTGAGCCAATGTTGCTAGAGGAAGAACAGAAAAGAAAAGTGGAAATGTATAGAGGAACAGGAGCAAAAGCAAAGGCAAGGCTGAAGTGACTTGTTATCAATGTGGTAGGAAAGGTCACAAGAAGCCTGATTGCAGATACCATAAAGCTGAACTAGAAAGAAAGAAGAATACAGGTGACAAGAAGAAAAAGGACACCAAGAATGATGCACATGACAACTCAAAGGACAAGGACAAAGAGAAGGCCAATGTGGCCTCTAGTGTTCTCATTGAGGAGCTATCATATGCAGAAGATATACTTTGTGCTACTATGGAAGCAGATCATGCTGAAGTTATTGATGCTTCTATTAATATTCATGCACAAGATATATAGATCACAAAGAGGGATTTGATTGATGCCTTGCTTACTGTGAATGATGCTTTGTCACAAACATGGATTGTAGATTCAGGTGCATCGTTTCATGTAACTCCTATTAAGGAGTGTTTTACTACCTTTCATGAAGGCAGCCATGGACACGTATATCTTGGAAATAACCATGCTTGTTCTATTGAAGGTATTGGCACAATGCATCTCACAGTGGATGGTACTAATGAGCTGGTTTTGCATGATGTAAGGTATGTACCAAGCATTAAGAAAAGTTTATTGTCGGTTGGGCAAATGGATATGCATGGATATAGTACCCTCTTTGAGAAGGAGTCATGGAAGCTTATCAAAGGCTCTAGGCTGATTGTTAAAGGTATAAAGAAAGAGACTCTTTATTGCTTGCATGGTTAAGCCTTGCTGGGCAAGTTTATTGCTTTGGCTGAAATCCATTCACATATGGAATTATGGCATAAAAGGCTTGGCCATATGAGCCAAAAAGGCCTTGATAAACTATGTAATTTAGACAAGTTTGATGCTAAAGGCTCAAAACTTGATTTTTGTAATGAATGCCAATATGGTAAGCAAGTAAAGAATTCCTACTACTCTGGTGTCTCTCGTAAGTCTAATGTGCTTGATATTGTTCATTCTGATGTTTGTAGCATGCCCACAAAATCTATGGGGGGTTCTCTTTACTTTGTTTCTTTTGTTGATGACTACTCTAGGAAGCTTTGGGTATATTTGTTAAAATCTAAAGATAAGCCTTTGCTGCATTTAAGAAATTTCATGCATTTGTGACCACTCAAACAGGTAGAAAGCTGAAATGCTTACGTACAGATAATGGGGGTGAGTTTACAAGTACTGAATTCAATAGATTTTGTGAAAATCTTGGTATTAAGAGGGAGCTAACTGTCCCATACAGCCCCTCTTCCAACGGTGTGGCTGAAATGTATAATAGGACTTTATGTGAGAGGGTAAGATGCATGCTGTCCACAGCTAATCTCCCTCATGGATTTTGGGGAGAGGCTTTGAAAACTGCAGTTCATGTTTGCAATCGATCCCCTCATATGTCCTTAAAAGGTGGCATTCCAGAAGAGGTTTGGTCTGGCAAACCAGCTTCATATGACCACCTACGCATCTTTGGTTGTGATGCTTTTGTGCATATAAGGCCTGAGTTGAGAAGCGAGTTAGATGCAAAGTCCATGAAAGGAATCTTCATGGGTTATGGAGATGAAGGTGAAATGGGCTACAGGATTTGGCTACCTCAACTCAAGAAGGTAATACGCAGCCGAGATGTTGTATTTAATGAGGCAAGGCTGCTAAAAAACAATTGTGCCTCTAAAGATGACCATAAAAGAGTCAAATTTCAACATGTACAGCCACCGGTTAAATCTGATATGAACCCTCGGGATGCACCACATATGGCTGGAAATGACAATGAGCCCGTGGTTATTTACTCTTGAGCCAGATGATGCTGGACAGCAAAATGATGCTCCTGAAGGGCATATGCAGCCACCTATTCATGCTGAAAACAGGGCTGGACAAATGATGTACAGCAGCCCGTTAACAATGAAGAAATAAATGTACCTCCTGATGTAGATCCATTGCCTGGTAATGTGGATCATTGGGTAAGAAGATCTATACGTCCTAGGAGGCTAGTGAATAGATATGATCCCTCTATACATTATATTATGTTATCAGATGAGGGTGAGCCTCTTACTTATAAAGAGGCAAAGCTATGTGAGCACAAGAAGAAGTGGGAGTTAGCCATGTAGGAAGAGATAAAGGCCTTGCATGCAAATGATATTTGGGATTTGGTTGAGTTACCCAAAGGAAGGAAGGCCATTCCCAACAAGTGGGTGTACAAAATCAAAATTGTTGATGGCAAACCCAAGTATAAGGCAAGGCTGGTTGCTAAGGGATATGCCCAAAAAGAGGGCATTGATTTCCAAGAAGTGTTCTCCAGTGGTGAAAATGACCACTTTACGTGTGTTGTTTGCTCTCACAGCTGCCTTGGATTTGGAATTATTCCAAATGGATGTCAACACAGCCTTTTTGCACGGTGATTTAGATGAAGAGCTGTACATGAAACAGCCAGAAGGATATGCCATTCCTGGAAAAGAGCATCTGGTATGCAAACTGAAAAGGAGCTTATATGGGCTGAAACAAGCCCCCAGACAATGGTATAAGAAGTTTGTTGCATTTATGCTTAAAACATGGGTTTAAAAGTAGCCATGCAGATCACTGTTTGTACACCAAAAAGGATGAAGATGGCAGCCCAATTATTCTTGTAGTGTATGCAGATGATATGCTGCTGGCTGGGAAGAAAAAGAGCACTCTGAATGCTCTAAAACAGCAGCTGAACTCTGCATTCTCAATGAAAGACCTTGGGGAAGCTGAGCATATTCTTGGTATGCTTCCATGTGAAAGCTCTCTTCAAGAGCTTTCCATACATATTTTTGTTATATTTTTTGGACCCCAAATTGGGGAGTTATAGGCATTTACATTATTTTTATGACTTTTGGTCATTGGCCATGTATGAACATGCCCAAATGACCTAAAAGTCACTTATCAATAAGACTTGGTCCCAAATCTCTCATAACTTGACTAGGACTTCTTCAACTTCAGTCATCTTCTTCTCCAAATTTCTGCACAGGTTTCTCTCTCTACTTTCTCTCTCCTCATGCAGCAGCCCACTCCCTTTGCGTTTGGAGAAACCCAGCACACCACGACGTAGCTCTCCGGCCCTAAGGACTCTCCTTTTGTACATTTTGATCCTTCCATGTGAAAGCTCTCTTCAAGAGCTTTCCAGACATATTTTTGTTATATTTCTTGGACCCCAAATTGGGGAGTTATACGCATTTACATTATTTTTATGACTTTTGGTTATTGGCCATGTGTGAACATGCCCAAATGACCTAAAGTCACTCATCAATAAGACTTGGTCCCAAATGTCTCATAACTTGATTGCGACTTCTTCAACTTCTTCTTCTCCATCTTCTTCTCCAAATTTCTGCTCAGGTTTTTCTCGCTACTTTCTCTCCCCTCACGCAGAAGCCCACTCCCTTTGCGTTTGGAGCAACCGAGCACACCACGACATAGCTCTCTGCGGCCTCTTTCAATATATATATATATCTACATACATACATACATACATACACACACATATACACACATATATATATATATATATATATATATATATTATATATATATATATATATATATATAT
>CM035412.1:60447719-60726607 GCA_020310875.1 Ceratopteris richardii | reverse complement strand
ATATGCATGAACTACCAAGCATGAAGCAAAAACCACTAGTGGACACACGAGTCTCATAGCAACTAGCCCATTCAAAGTCAGAAAAGCATGCAAATCTGGCGATAGTGATCCCCCCTTGGGATAAAACAACCCAAGTAGTCGGGTAACAATCAAGTAGCAAAAGATGTGCTTAACTGCCTGCCAATGCTTGACACCTGAGCAACACATAAACCCGCTCATCTGTGAGATAGCAAACTGAATATCTAGCCGACTAATGCATAAATAAATCAAGCATCCAATAGCTTGTTGATAGAGAACAACATCAAATGCATCTCAAGCATCATGAAGGCTCAATCGTGAACCTGTCTCCATAGGAGTGGCAATAGGCTTACAGTCTTCAAGGCGAAACACTGCAATAATGTGTCAATATATTTGGTTGGACAAGGCCATCCCACCATAAACATGCATAAACTGAATGACCAAATAATGATGCAAATGCCCCAAATCAAACATCTCAAATGAGGTATACAAATCAGCCTTAAAATCAGCAATATGTTGGTCATGAGGGCCAATGAGCAACATGTCATCAAACAAACACAATGATAAGACATCATTAGCATGCTTAACATATAAGGTGCTCTCAGTTGGACTGTTCTCAAAACCATGTGCAACCACATAGGCATGTATCTTTTCATACCAAGCATGTGGTGCTTGCTTTTAAACCATATAATGCCTTCTTTAACCTACAGACCTGGTTCTCATGCCCTTTCTACACAAAGCCATAGGGCTAAAAAACATACACTTCTTGATGCAAGTCATCATTCAAAAATGTTGTTTTAATGTGCAACGAATGTACATTCCAACCATGATGAGGTGCAAGTGCACAGATGCTACAAACAGTAGTCATTTGACAAGTAGGTGCAAAGGTCTGATCAAGATCAATGCTCTTTCTTGCACAAAACCCTTTGCAACAAGCCTAGCCTTATACCTTTCAACCGTTCCATCAGGCTTACGCTTTAGCTTGTATACCCACTTAGTGCCGATGACCTTCTTACCAAAAGGCAAATCACATAAAGACCAAGTACCATTTCATTATAGCATCATATTCATATTGCATAGCAACCATTCATTTTGAATTTTGTGCTTCATCCAACGAAACAGGCTCATTCACATGACAGAGACTATATGTAGCCATAACATAGCAATCTGATGCAAAGGAGGCACTGTGAAAGCCTCATCGAGTATGAATCATTCACAATCTTTCATATTCTATGAGCTTATATAGCCCACAACATAAAATGCCAGAGGCAATAATCACATGACCATTTGATAGATCATGAACTATACACCTGTCATCAACAAATTTCACAACCAAGACAATCTTGGCTATAGCTGAAAATGATAACAAATCTTCTTGATCCCTAGCACAAATAAATCATCTAACAAAGTGAAAGAACTACCATCACAATATTCAGAATGATCTTACCAACTCCCATGACAGGACAAGAGGAGTTGTTTGTGCATGTGATGGTATTTCCTATAGGGGCAGGCTCGAGTGAAGAGAAGAAACTATGCTGTGAGGTAATATGTTTGGTTGCCCCACTATCAAAGTAAAAGACATCTGAGTCTACTGCAAACATGCACTACTCATGAGAAGATGGGTCAAAACTGCAAACACTAGTAAACGCCCATTCTTCTTCCTGCACAAGATTAGCAGACTCTATTTTCGATGTAGAGGCCTTTGTAACAACCATTCCAGCCTCTTTCTTCTTTGCCTCTTTAGCAGCTAGTTTTGGACAGCTCTTAATGACATGATCATTTGCTTTATAATATTTACAAAACAAGTTCTGCTTTTCTGATTTCTTCTCGTCTTTGTCTTCCTTCTTCGAATGTGCAGCATTTGCAGATTTCTGCTTACTAGTAGATGAGCTCCATTTACCTTTGCCCTTTTTACCAGCCAAGAAAGCTTGATCTGTAGCATGCATAATAGAGATGTTCTGCCTAGACTTATTTTTAGTTTATCAACTAAGGTCACTTGCTTTTCCAACTGAGGGGCATGTTATGAATTATGGAATGTGTTCAACAAGGAATGTTGGAGTGTTAATTATTAATGTGGAATGTGTTGAATGAGGAATTATTGGAGTGTTAATTTATTAATCTATTAATGTGCTTGATGTTTTGATAAAGCAGCTGAAGGTTCATGAGGGTGTGAAAGGACAGACATCAATAATCGGAATTATATTTTATATACTTTGTAAATAAAACCCACATAGAGGGTTCAATTTTTGGAAATCATTAGTAAAGTTAGTGGTTAAGATATGGATTGTTGTAGATCGTGATTTCTGTTATTAAAAGCAAAGGCTCTCTACAAAAGAGACTAACTTTTACTTTCACGTATGCTTTTCGAAGCCGCTCTCATGTAACTGCTATTTTTGACATAATAAAAAATCCTACAAATACATGCACTCTATGGAGTGTCAAAATAGAGTTCATGGGGGGAGATTGCGCCAATACTATGTTTTATCTCATCTCCTTGCATATCTATTTTCTCTGTGTGTTTCAGCATTCATAACCTCTATGTACATGTGAGTTAAAATCGTGATAATAGGAGAAAGTAGGGGACTTTCTTGGTAGACTTCCAACACTCTGAGCACAATCCAATATACAAAGGAAACACACACGATCACTAAAAATTTGTGATCCAATACTAATACATACAAAGCAAGTAGGTTCCTACAATCTAGGAATCAATTTTCCTAAAACTGCTCGTCCTAATTGAGAGGACTTGATTTGAATGATCTAGGGAGTGCTTGAGTGATTCCTTTTGGTAAAATATTGTGACTTGAGGCCTTCATACATTGGTCCTCTTGTACAAATTATTTTTCCAATGAACTTTTACTTTGAATCTTGACTTTTAACACTCCCCCTCAAGCTTTAATCTTCATCTTCATCTAATGTTCTTCATGTCTAACTCATTGCTTGAACTTCATGAGTTTATGTTATCCAAAGCGTTTGCAAACATATCGACAACTTCGGATTTTGTACCCATATGAATCACTGAAATGTCCTTTGTCAATACCTTTTCATTATCAGCATTGAATCTGACTTGTAATCCTTGTTCAACCATTTGTCCAACAGAAACTAGATTCTTTGTTATATTTGGAACATGAAGCACATCAGCAAGGTGTTTTAACTTCCCCTCCTCCATAGACAATGCTACGTTTCCGGTATGCTCGATAGGGTGTGATGTGTCATCACCTGTTTCAACATATCCAGGAACTGGAACTTTTGCAAAGTACTAAACCATTTCGCATGATTGGTCATGTGATTTGAAGCACCTGAATCAACATACAGACATTATCATTCGATTTTGAAACACCAACAGACATCGTATTCATCATGTGATGTTGAACCATGAACAACTTCTCAAAATCATATGCACTTGTGGATGAATAGTTGTTTTGCTGCCTTCTATTATTTGATTCTTCAACTTGCAATCACGTTCAAAGTGTCCAGGTTTACCACAATTCCAACATCCTTTACTGTCATTACCTGAATCATTTCAATGTGCTTAGTGCGAGCATGGAACACAGGGTTCCTCGCAACTACCAATGCATAATGACTGTTAGTGAAGATGATGGCGGCAAAAGACTGACCAACACCCAAATCAGCCATAGGGCATCTGAACCACACACACTCAATAGTCGCGTGAAAGATGCCTTATACTCAGCCTCACAACTAGAAGTGGCCATCTAAGTAGCCAGACACCACTCAAGTAGAGAAAGATGTGCTTAACAACGTGCCAATGCTTGACACATTGGCAATGCATGAACCTGCTCATCTGTGAGACAACAAACTGAATATCTGACTGAGTAATGCATAAGTAAATCAAGCATCCAATAGTGTGTTGATAGAGAACAACATCAAGTGCATCTCCAACATCATGAAGACTCAATCATAAACCTATCTCCATAGGAGTGGCAATAGGTTTATAGTCTTCAAGGCCAAAACACTGCAATAATGTGTCAATATATTTCATTTGACACAAAGCCATTCCACCTCAACTTGCATAAATTAAATGCCCAAATGCAAATGCCCCAAATTAGACATCTCAAATGAGGCATGCAAATCAGCCTTAAAATCAGCAATATGCTTGTCATGAGGTCCAATGAGTAGCATGTCATCAACATACACAATAATGATTAGAAGCACATCATTAGCATGCTTAACATATGAGGTGCTTTCAGTTGGACTGTTCTCAAAACCATGTGCAATCAAATAGGCATGTATCTTTTCATACTCAGCATGTGGTGCTTGCTTTAAACCATATAATGCCTTCTTCAACCTCCACAATTGGTTTTCGTGCCTTTCTACACAAAGCCACGGGGCTGAAAAACATACACTTCTTCATGCAAGTCACCATTCAGAAATATTGTTTGAATGTCCAACTGATGTACATTCCAACTAAAATGAGCTGCAAGTTCACAAATGCTACAAATAGTCATTCAGCAAGTAGGAGCAAAGATCTCATCAGAATCAATGCCTCTCTCATGTGCATAACCCTTTGCAACAAGCCTAGCCTTATAGCTTTCAACTGTTCATCAAGCTTACACTTCAACTTGTATATTCACTTAGTGCCAATGGCCTTCTTTCAAGGAGGCAAGTCACATAAAGACCAGGTACCATTCCTTATTATAGCATCATATTTAGATTGCATAGCAGCCATCCAATTTTTTGAATTTTGTGCTTCATAAAATGAAACAGGCTCATTCTCATCACAGAGACTAGACACAACCATAGCATAGCAATCTGATGCAAAAGAGGCTATGAGAGCCTGAACGAGTACAATATGATAGAGGTGCATCTAATTTGCTATCACGCAAAGTCTACACCAATCATTTTGGCATAGTTTTTGCCTCCTCAATATCAATTCTCTCATCAACAAGTGCATCATGTAAATCTGCATACCAAATGGAATGATCTCCATCATCACATGAAACCTGCAAGGCTGAGAAGTTGCCTCATTAGGACCAGCACTAGATTATCCACTTGTTAAAAGACACAACAAAGTATCATACATTTCTTTGGAGCTAATAGATGTCTCTTTTGTACATGAAAGTAAGGGCTGAATAACATCTTCCACAAAAACAACATCACGGTTAACCAAAATGTGTTTAGTCTATGGATGATATAGACGATAACCTTTGGTTTCATAATTGTACCCAACAAGAATACATTTTATTGCTTTATCATCCAATTTCCTATGACATTGTTCAGGCACCAATGCTTATGCAAGATAACCAAAACATGCAGGTGAGCGACAGATGGTTTACGACCATGCCAAGCCTCATATGGAGTGATAGACTGCGATGCTTTAGTGGGATACCTATTAAGTACATATGTTGCACACATGACAATCTCAAGCCAGAAATTATGTGGTAAAGACTGACTCTTGACCATACATCTCGCCATCTCCATGAGTTATATGTTCTTCCATTCAGCAACTCCATTCTGTTGAAGTGTATACAACAATGTACACTAATGTTTTATCCCACTTTGAACCAGAAATGCATTAAAGTGAGAACACATATATTCCCCCCTCAATCAGAATGGAGGGTGCCCATTTACATGCTGATAGATTTTCATCCGAAACCAAAAACTATTTGAAGCTTATAAACACTTCGGACTTTACTTTAGTGGATATACCCATGCATGCCTAGAAAAATCATCAATGAAATTCATGAAGTAAAGATAGTTTCCAAAAGAGGCTGTCTGCATAGGACCACTATGAACAAGCTGCAATTTCTAAGTAGCTCGAACTGAACCATATTTTGGAAAGGGGGAACGCTACATTTTGCCCATAAATGAAAGATCATGAATTGTACATCTGTCATCAACAAATTTCACAACTAAGTCAATCTTGGCTAAAGCTGAAACTGATAGCAAATTCTTCTTGATCCCTGTCATAAATAGAGCATCTGATAATGTAAAAGAACTACCATCAACAGTAGTCAGAATGATCTTACCAACTCCCATAACAGGATAAGAGGAGTTGCTGGCACATGTGATAGTATTCCCTATAGGGGTAGGCTCAAAGTGAAGTGAAGAAACTACGTTGTGCGGTAATATGTTTGGTTGCCCCACTATCAAAGTACCAAACATCTGAGTCTACTGCAGACATACACTATTGAGGAGAAGATGGGTCAAAACTACAAACAGTAGTAAGCACCCATTCTTCATTCTGCACTAGATTAGCAGACTCTATTTTTGGTGTTTGCAGCCAGTTTTGGACAATTCTTTATGACATGATCATTTGCTTTACAGTACTTGAAAAAGAATTTCTGCTTATCTATTTTTTTGTTGTCTCTATCGTCCTTCTTTGATTGTGCAAAATTAATAGATTTTTGCTTACTAGTCGAAGAGCTCCATTTACCTTTGCCCTTCCGACTAGCCGGGAAAGGTTGATCTGCAACATGCATAATGAACTTGTTCTGCCTAGATTGATCTTCCTTTAACAGAACAAAGACTAACTCCTCAAATGATAAGGCATTTGGATTAACTTTCATCATCAAACGAAGAGTAGAAGCAAAACTCTTGTATGAATCGAGAAGACCATTCAAGACAGTCTACACAAGTGAACTTCTAGGCAAGACTTCATCAGTAGAAATTAACTGTTCTTTCAAATCTTTGATCTTTGTTAGAAAATTGTCCATAGAATCACCTTCATTCATATGCTCACCCTCCAACTGTTTTCAGAGGTAAGCAACACAAGCCTCATTCCTAGCTTGGTACAATGTGGTAAGTGTATCCCTAGCATCCTTAGCTGTTCTACAAGAGCGAACATGAGGAATAATGGCACGTTTGATAGACAAGGCTATCAATGCATGTGCCTGAGCATCTCTACAATCCCAATGAATTTGCTCTACAGTAGGTGAAATAGGAACCGCAACACAAACAAGAATCTGCAGAATCACCATCTTTGATGCCATTTGCATGAACTTTAGTACCTATATTTGCAGGTGTAATAGGACGTTTTTGTTGTTATATTTAGGTAGTGATGTGTGTGAACACTCTAGGACCACCGGGGCACTTTTTTCCCTCTTTAGGAGGTTTTTTCCCGAGCTTGTAAATATGTTTATAGCCCTAATGAGTTACTTGTCTTTGTATATTCTAGTGGTAATACATTCAGTATTGTGTTGTGCTCCAAGCTTCTTCTCCTTCCTTGTGTTGTTCGTGTGCTTCCGCAGACATCTAACTCCAACAATTGGTATCGGAGCAGGTCGCCACTTCAGCATCCTCGACACCTCTATGCTTGCAGTCTCAAAATCGCACGAATTTTGGTGAGCATACTAAAGGTGTTTTAGAGATCAAAATAGCTTGTCTATGTGGTACCAAAATCACGATGTGAGCTCGTTTTGGCCTTCAAATGCACTATTGTAGTGCTTGCAGGATATTTTATCATTTTATGCCAAAG
The DNA here is from genome assembly GCA_020310875.1 of Ceratopteris richardii. Taxonomy (NCBI): domain Eukaryota; kingdom Viridiplantae; phylum Streptophyta; class Polypodiopsida; order Polypodiales; family Pteridaceae; genus Ceratopteris; species Ceratopteris richardii. The sequence goes on along the minus strand of CM035412.1, from coordinate 60,719,154 downwards.
ATATACATTAATTTTGAATGGCCAGTATAAGCTTCTCGAAGTCTGCTACAAGTTTAGCGGAATTCATCTAGGTAATTCTGTTCAAGTTTTGAGATATAGTCAATTTTTTGCATCAAGGTATTTTAGTCACCAGCCATGGCTAAAAGCAGTGATGTATTCTTTATGTTGGCAGTTGAGATAAGTTGGATGGTACAAACTAGCCATTATGGGCTTATATGATGCGACATGTATTGGTTGCAAAAGGACTATGGTACATTGTGCAGGGTGTTGAAAAATGTTTTATCACACCTGCAACTATTACAACTGCAGGTACTAAGCTGATACAAAAGGTATCAAAGATGGTGATATTCTGTAGATTCCTATTCGTGCTTCAGTTTTTGCTGCACCTATTGTAGGGAAAATTCATTGGGATGGCAGAGATGCAAAGGCACATGCATTGATAGCTTTTTCTATCACACATGCCATTATTCCTCGCATTCACTCTTGTAGAACAACTAAGGATGCTTGGGATATAGTTACCACATTGTACCAGGCTAGGAATGAGGCTCATGTTGCTTACCTCCAAAAACAATTGGAGAGTGAGCACATGAATGAAGGTGATTCTATGGACAATTTTCTAACAAAGATCAAGGATTTGAAGGAACATTTGATTTTTGCTGATGAAGTTCTTCTTGATAGTTCACTTGTGCAGACTGTTCTGAATGTTCTTCCTAATTCATATCAAAGTTTAACTTCTACTCTTTATTTGATGATGAAAGGCAATCCAAATGCCTTGTCATTGGAGGAGTTAGTTGATCATTGATCTCAATAGTTGGTGAAGGACTGGGTCTCTCTTGATCTTCCTTGGGTTCTTCATGCAATAGATCCTTTGAGCTTCTAGTGGTATGTTGTGTTGTATCGAAGATCTTTAGTGGAGAGCCTTGAGTAAGCACATCTTCTTGATTGAACATGAATTCATCCTTGTCATTCATTTTCTTGATATCTTCATAATGTGTACAACCCACATTATTTGTAATGACTTCTTGGGCTTCAAAGATTCTTAATTCAGATTCTTGGGGAATAGTGTCCTGATTATTCAACACTTCTAGTTCTTGGACTTGGGTTTCTCTAAACAATTGATTCTCACACTAAACTGCTTGATTTACCTAAGATGTAGAGGGTAGACGATCCTTTATTTCATCTTTGAGATCACTTTGAAATTGATTAACTAGATAGTCTTCTTTATATGTGGATCCTTGAAATAAAATTTTGAAGTATGATGCAAATTTGGCAACTAAGCGATCACCTTGTCATAACCTCTTTTCAAAATCTTGGAGTTTTTCAAATATATCATTCAAAGTAAATTCAATATTTATGAGTATGGATATGGACTCCATCATTCTTGACATGGTCTTGATGTGGATAGCCTTCCTGAAATGTCAGGGGAGCACTAGATTGTGCCCTCTTACTAGAGTAGACAAGATTTTGGAATTAGACTTCTGATGACAAGATCACCCACATAGGGAAAATAATACAAGAATATGCAATTGATACAAGAAGTCCCACAATCCAGGATGAATAGATATGGATAACTATACTAGATGGGATAAAAGAGAGGCCACAACTCAGGACCATAGGTCAGAGCATGATATCTAAATTACAAGAACTCCCTTGAGGGAGATGAACTAGATATAAGAAGTAACTTGACAAGATCTTGTACTACAAGATTACAAGAGCACAAGAGTAGATGTCTAAGAACTAGGCTACTCAAGACTAGAACAAGGATCAAGAAAAGAACTAGAACTAGAACTTGAAGTATTTCGATGGTGATGTACCACAATGCGCTCTCCTTCTGGCGAGCTCCACGATGATATCCTCGGAGTAGAAAACCGAGCACCTAAGGCCGCACACTGTACTCCGCACAGAGACTGTGAAAGACGCAGAAAAACATAGTACACAGGGAGCATGAAGACAGACTTCTTAGGTCTTACAAATGCAGTCGAACTTACAATCTGTGACTGACCAAGCCACTATATGTTTTATTAAAGAACATATACAAAGAAGTGTCTGGTGGCCGTTTGGCCTTTCACATGGACACTAATGGTAATAGAACTTTCAAAGTACTTACTTGGTGATTGCGACTCCCTGAGCTCCCAAGACTGAGTATATATGTGGTCAACCCCTCCTTATATATGTTTTCAAGGGTGGTTACGAATTAATGATTTCATTGATGATATCATCAATTCAAAACATGACCTCTGTATATTAGAATCAAGCAAGAGGACAATCAATCTTAGGGTTTTGACATGCTCTGGATGCAATGGAAACATTGGTTTCTCGAAATTCTAAACAAATCATGAGATATAAAAGTCACATGGAATCTAAGGTTCACGATGGTTTTCTTTGTCCATGATAAGTTGAGCAAGAAGCGGCCTATTGTGGCCACTTCTAGTTGTGAGGCTGAGTATAGGACAACTTTCACAACGATTGTTGAGTGTGTGTGGCTAAAATGCCTTTTGGCTGATTTAGGTGTTTGTCAGGTTTTGTCACCACCATCTTCACTCATAGTTAGAGCACATTGGCAGTTGCAAGGAACCCTGTGTTCCATGCTAACACAAATCACATTGAGGTGCATTATCATTATGTTAGGGAGAGGTTCTCTGTTGGAGAGATCAGTTTGGCATATGTGCCCACATAGGATAACATTGCAGATCTTTTCACAAAGGCATTGAGTTGGGAGAAGTTTGAAGCTTTTTGCAAAGCTTTGGGATTACTTCATTTTGTGGATTGATCTCTTTCCACATAGCTTGGCACTTCCTTATACATGAGTGCTAGCTCCTTGTTACCACATCACTCTCAAGGGTGATCTATTGGTATATTTTGGTATTGATGTGTGTGAACACACTTAGGACCATCGGGGCACTTTTTTCCCTCTTTAGGAGGTTTTTCCCCCCAACTTGCATACATGCCTATAACCCTAATGGGTCACTTATCTTTGTACATTCCCTTGGTAATACATTCAGTATTGAGTGTTGCACTCCAAGATTCTTATTCTTCCTTGTGTTTTTCTCGTGCTTCCACAGACCTCGAACTCCAATAGCAAGGAACCATGTGTTCCATGCTCACACAAAGCACATTGAGGTGCAATATCATTATGTCGGGGAGAATTTCTATGGTGGAGAGTTCAGTTTGGCATATGTGCCTACATAGAATAATGTTGCAGACCTTTTCACAAAAGCTAGTTTTGCCTAGGGAGAAGTTTTTAAGCTTTCTGCAAAAGCTTTGGGCTTACTTTTGTGGATTGATCTCTTTCCACATAGCTTTGAAACTTCCTTATATGAGTGCTAGATCCTTGTTCACCACCTCACTCTTAGGGGGAGTTTGTTGATATTTTTTGGTATATGTGTGTGAACACACTTAGGACCATTGGTGCACTTTTTCCCTCTTTAAGAGGTTTTTTTCCCATCTTGTATATACTCCTATACCCTAAGAGTTAACTTATCTTTGTACATTCACTTGATAATTCATTTAGTGTTGTGTTGTGCTCCAAGCTTCTTCTTCTTCCTTGTGCTATTTGTGTGATTTTGTACACCTCAAACTCCAAAAGCTATGCATGTATGTTTACATGTACATTTATGTGCATTTATGCACATAAAGTGTATGGGAAGTGAATAACCCCCTCAAACATGTACGAAAGCTATTTTTCATCGACAAGCTTGGCCATTATGCCTACCCCAAAAAACAGTCGGAGAGTGAGCAAATGAATAAGGTTCCATGGATAGTTTTTTGACAAAGATCAAAGATTTGAAGGAACAATTGATTTCTGTTTGATGAAGTCCTGCCTAACAGTTCACTTGTGCAGACTGTTCTAAATGCTCTTCTCGATTCATATCATATTTTTGCTTCTACTCTTCATTTGATGATGAAAGGCAATCCAAATGCCTTAACATTTGAGGATTTGGTCTCTGTTCTATTACACGAAGATTAGTCTAGGCAGAATAGGTCCATTATGGGTGATGCAAATCAAGCTTTCCTAGCTAGTCAGAAGGGCAAAGGTAAATGGAGCTCTTGTACTGGTAAGCAGAAATCTGCTAATTTTGCACAATCAAAGAAGGATGACAGAGATGAGAAGAAAACAGAAAAGAAAAATTGTTTTGCATGATCAAGTCATAAAGAGTTGTCCAAAATTGGCTACTAAAGAGGCAAGGAAGAAAGAGGCTAGAATGGTTGTTGCAAAGGCCTCTACACCCATAATAGAGTCTCCTAAACTCATACAAAATGAAGAATGGTCATTTATCATTGTTTGTAATGATGAACCATCTTCTCATGAACATTGTATATCTGCAATAGAATTAGATGTTTGGTACTTTGATATTGGGGCAACCAAACATATTACCTCGCAACACAGTTTCTTCACTTCACTCAAGCTTGCCCTTACATGGAATACTATCATATGCACCAACAACTCCTCTTATCTTTTCATGGGAGTTGGTAAGATCATTGTGACTACTGCTGATGGTAGTTCTTTTACATTGTCGGATGCTTTATTTGTGCCAGGGCTCAAGAAGAATCTGTTATCAATTTTAGCTTTAGCTTTGGTTGTGAAATTTGTTGATGACATATGTATAGTTCATGATCTCTCAAATGGCGATATCATTATTGCTTCTAGCATTTTATGTTGTCCGCTATAGAAGCTCATAGACTATGAAAAACCTATGCAATGATTCAGCTTGTGCAATACGTGATTCTCAGGATTTCTCAGATGCAAAGCTTTGGCATGCACACTTTGGTCATTTAACAGTTTGCTAGTTTGCTATACCTATAGAAATCTCAATGGTGTCCTCTCATACCCAAACTTGAGGCACCTGGTAACATGTCTATGAAGGCTGTATTTTGGGCAAATGTAGCATTAATCATTCCCAAACCGATGGTTCAGTTGAGCTAGTCAAAACTGCAACTTGTTCATAGTGATGTCTGTGGTCTTATGCACAACACCCTCTTTTGGAAAATATCTTGACTTCATGACTTAATTCATGATTTTTCCAAGCATGCATGGGTATATCCATTGTAGGCAAAAGTTCAAAGTTTTTTATGTGCTTCGAACCATTTCTAGCTGTGTTTGGGTGAAAATCTGTCAGCATGTAAAATAGGTAACCTCCGTTCTGATTGAGGGGAGAATAAATGTCTTTCTGATTTTAATGCATTTTTGCTGAACATGGGATAAAACATCAGTGTATAGTGCCATATACACCTCAACATAATGAACAAAAGAATAGGTCACTCATGGAGATGGTGAGGTGTATGGGTCAAGAGTCAGGCTTACCACACAGTTTCTGGCTTGAGGTTGTTATGTGTGCAACATATGTACTTAACAGGTGTCCCCTAATGCATTGCACTCTATCACTCCATATGAGGCTTGAAATGGTTGCAAGCCATCTGTTACTTCACCTGCGTATTTCTGGTTGTCAAGCGTATGCATTAGTGCCTGAACAACAATGCAAGAAACTAGATGATAAAGCAGTGAATGTTAATTTTGTTGGGTACAAATTCTGAAAAGCAAAGGACCTATCGTCGATTCATCCAAAGACTAAATGCATTTTGGTTAGCCCTGATGTTTGTTTTGTAGAAGATGCTATTCACCGTCATTACTTTCATGTACTAAGGAGACATATCTGAGCTCCAAAGACATGTATGATACTTGATACCTCTTTTTATAGGTGGATAGCCTAGTGCTAGTCCTAATGAGGCAACTTTTGAGCCTTTACAGGTTTCATGTGATGATGCAAATCATTCCGTCTTTATGCAGATTTACATGATGCACTTGTTGATGAGAGAGCTGATATTGAAGAGGCCAAAACTATGCAAAAATGGTGGTGTAGACCTTTGTGTGATAGCAAATTAGATGCACCTTTGTCATATCATACTCGCTCAGGCTGTCATAATGCTTCTTTTGCATGAGATTGCTATGTATGGCTGCCTCGAGTCTTTGTGATGAGAATGAGCCAGTTTTGTTTTGATGAAGCACAAAATTCTAAAATGGATGATTGTTATGCAATCAGAATATTGATGTTATTATGAAAATGGTACCCTGGCCTTATGTGACTTGCCTCCTGGGCAAGAAGGCCATTGGTACCTAAGTTGGGTATACAAGCTGAAGCATGAACTCAATGGAACAATTGATAGGTATAAGGTTAGGCTCGTTGCAAAGGGTTATGCTTAGGAAAGAGGCATTGATCTTGTTGAGACCTTTGCTCCTACATGCCATATGACTTTGTAGCATCTGTGCACTTGCAACTGATCATGGTTGGAATGTACATCAATTGGACATTAAAACTACATTTTTGAATGGTTACTTGCATGAAGAAGTGTATGTTTTTCAGCCTCATGGCTTTGTGTAGAAAGGGCAATGAAAACCAAGTGTGCCAAGTTGAAAAAGGCATTATATGGTTTGAAGCAAGCACCACATGCTTGTATGAAAAGATACATGCCTACTTGATTGCACATGATTTTGAGAACAATCCAACTGAGAGCACCTTATATGTTAAACGTGCGCTTCTGATCATTGCTATGTATGTTGATGACATGCTACTCACTGGTCCTCATGAGAAGCATATTGTTGATTCTAAGGCTGATCTACATGCCTCATTTGAGATGTCATATTTGGGGCATTTGCATCATTATTTTGGGCATTTAGTTTATGCAAGTTGATGGAAGAATAGCTTTGTGTCAAACAAAATATATTGGCACATTAGTGTAGCATTTTGGCCTTGAAGACGGTAAACCCATTGCCACTCCTATGGAGATAGGTTTACGGTTGAGTCTTCATGATGATGGAGATGCATTTGATGTTGTTCTTTGTCAATAGGCTGTTGGATGCTCGATTTACTTATGCATTACTCGACCACATATTCAGTTTGTTGTCTCATAGATGAGCAAGTTTATGCATTGCCCAGGTGTGTTCAAGCATTGGCATGCGGTTAAGCACATCTTTTGCTACTTGAGTGGTACCCAGATACTTGGATTGTTTATCCCAAGGGGGGATCATTAGTGCAATTTTACATGAATTTTTTGACTTTGATGGGTTGGTAGCTATGACACTCGTGTGTCCACTAGCGGCTTTTGCGTCATGCTTGGTAGCTCATGTATATCTTGGTTGAGCAAGAAGCAGCCTACTATGGCACTTCCGATTGTGAGGCTGAGTATAGGGCAGCTTTCACAACGATTGTTGAGTGTGTGTGGCTCGGATGCATGATGGTTGATTTGAGTGTTGGTCAGTCTTCTGCCACCACCATCTTCACTGACAGTCAGAGCACATTGGCAATTACAAGGAACCCTGTGTTTCCATGCTCGCACTAAGCACATTGAGGTGCACTATCATTATGTCAAGGAGAGGTTCTCTGCTAGAGCGATCAGTTTGGCATATGTGCCCACATAGTAGAACATTGCAGACCTTTTCACAAAGGCTCTACCTAGGGAGAAGCTTGAAGCTTTCTGCAAAGCTTTGGGCTTACTTCCTTTTGTGGATTGATTCCACATAGCTTGGCACTTCCTTATACATGAGTGGCAGCTCCTTGTTCACTGCATCACTCCTAGAGGGAATTTGTTGATATATTTATGTGGTGATGTGTGTGAACACATTAGGACCACCGAGCACTTTTTTCCCTCTTTAGGAGGTTTTTTCCCCGACTTGTATATATGCCTATTACCCTAATGGGCTACTTATCTTTGTACATTCTAGTGGTAATACATTTAGTATTGTTTGTGGTGCTCCAAGCATCTTCTTCTTCCTTGTGCTCTTCACATGCTTCCATAGAAATAGGGAATATTCCATGAATATTCCCTTTATCATCGCGCTAGGGGCGCTGCCCCCGGACCCCCACCAGGGGGCCAGTGCCAGGGGGCTCATTGGCCCCCTTGGACCCCCCAGCCGGGGCTGCTCCCGCTACCCCGGACCCCACAATTGGGGACCCTGATAACTCCCTTTCCTTAGAATACCTTACATGGTCCAATATGACCTTCATCCAACATGCAAGTTGGGATTCCCATCAATTGGGTAATGCATGCTTGGCTTCTCCTCATAATGGGGGCCTTACAAAATGTGCATACAATCATGAGGGGTAGACATTGATCATATACTAACATGGTCTTATTTTTTAATTAAAAAATGAAAGGACAAGCTAGAACATTAAAGCTCATGTGGACAGACCCTTTTTGGATTCATAAAGAAATTGGGGTAGCTACTTTCCAGTTAGCAACTTTGACTGGAGAGATTTTACAGACTTCAATCAATGGGTCCAAGCTTCATCCATACCACATGTAGCTTCATAGCATTTACTATATCATAGTGTATATTATTCTCTATTAAATAAGTGGCCTTGGCACACATTTAATAAACACGTCATTGCACCTTGCATGATTAGTGGCACCTCAAAGGTGGCAACTCGATAATTGATCGGATAGAGTTGGAATCATTAGACACACATGCATCATTCAAGGACATACATGAAGAATCAAGCACGTGTGCAATTTCATGCACATGCAAAATTATAATGGTTTTTTTATTTTCCTACTTGAAACACTGAGTCACAACAAAGGAGAACAAAGACATGTTCTCTATTCCTTTTTACCTAAAGACCATTATATCAAGCAATAAAGTGGGCATTTTACAATATCTAGAAAGCATCACTTGTTCTTGCTTGTAAATATTGTCACTAGAAGCTTGATCTCATATCCCAAGTAGTCAAGATAGATATAATAAAATTCTTGTTGCCATGAAAACTAGTTGTTCAACATGATCAAGAATCCCACATCATGATCTTTGACAATAGATTAGAGTTGAAGGTACAAGTAAGAGTTCGGGAAGCTCCTTCATTACATCTATAACCTCAACAAGCACAGATTATAGCTGATTAAAAGTTACTCGAAAATTAGAGTACATGTGTTGCAAAAATCGGAACATTTTAACAAGCCAATTAAGATCATCCCCTTTGTATGGTTAAGATCCTCATTGAATGCCCTGGCCATATTCACAGAATATGAAAATACATTTCACAAAAGCATTCCCAAGAGAAGATAATAATCAACAAAATTATACTAAGAAACATTCACACATGATCAGAGAAATGCTCAAGATAAATCAAGCTGAACACAAAGTGGAAGCAGAACTCGACATTATATTTCTATTAAAATGATTTTTTACATTTCATGTGTTCTACAAGAGTAATATGAATCTACAATAGAAGCTGATCATAGCTTTCCTCAGGCTCAAGGATATTGGGATCCTCTGGAACATTAGAACACATATCTTGCCTCGCGTGCTCCAAGATTGGCTCTTCAAGGTCAGCCATGTCCCCCGGTTCATCTGCAAGTGGGGGAACAGGCTCCCTTGAAGCCGGTTGGAATCTCTCCGTGTCTGCAATGTGCTTCCTTCCAACCTCTTGGTCTTCATCTGGGCATTCATTCAGCCCATTGATTCTCATTCTAATGAAGCTCACTTGAGCATCATCCTTCTCCACAGCTATGCAGTGCCTGAACATCTTTAAGGAGCAAGCCAGAGTCGTTCCTGAAACAGCAGAAAACCACTTAGAGGCTTCAATCAACCATGACTAATTAAAATTGTGAAAATTGAAATTACCTGTGACCCGAAAAAAAAGTCTAGGACCCAGTCATCATCATTGGAGAATAGCTGAAGCAATCTCATTATGAGTTTTTGTGGCTTCTGATAGGGGTTAACCAATGTCATGTCCCGAGCTACATGACGAAGTTTCTTGGTAACGGCTGGGAACATGAGCACATTTGAGATCCCATTCTCATTGCAATGCTCCCTGACTCTCCTTTTGCTTACTTCATCATAATAGCCAACTATAATGCATTCAGTGGAGCTCACAAACCTATGCAAAGGAGTGTGATTTACGTTTGTCTTCACCCTGCAAACAAGAACTATGAGTCACAGAGAGCATCATTAAAGCCATGGAGATAGAAAGAAGATTACTTACCACGTGAGGCACTCCACAACATGACATCTTGCCTTCAGAGCAGTTGAAACAGAGAAAGACTGGTCTCTGCTATGGAAAATTACTATCCTCCAAAGAGGAGACATAGTCAACTCTACAAAATCAGTGATCATCTTCCGAATCTAAGGATGTTTGAAGGGTTCATCATCATTAACGGATCCCAACATCCTAAATCCATAGGGTATGTCTGCTATGAGAAGGGAGAAATGTTTTTCTAGGCACAACAGAACAAATATTATTTACATCACTACAGAATACATTATAATATACAGGCCTAAGGGGGTCTAGGGGATTGGAGAAACATTTCAGATCAGGTTCATCATCAAAATTCCATCTCCTTGGCTTTCAGTCTAGATTTCTCATGCCTTGCTCTTTGAATGTGAGCAAGAATGCAGGGGGGGCAATCATCTAGTAGCTCTGCAGACTTACTTTTCTTTGGTTTCTGCAGAAAAAAGTGGAAAGACAATTAAATGAGCTCTTCAATACAGCAAACAGAACATAAGGAACCGATGCATGGCATCGATTTCGTGTGGGGGTAGATACCAGGCATCGACTTTGGGACACATGTCGATGCCTGGCATCGACTTATGCCACGAGTCGATGCCAGGCATCGAGTTATGCTGCAGGTCGATGCCAGGCATCGAGTTATGCTACAGGTCGATGCCAGACATCGACTTATGCCCCCAAGTCAATGCCAGGCATCGAGTTTTGGCTGCAGCTCGATGCCAGGCATCGAATATAGCCGTAAGTCGATGCAGGCATCGAATTCGTACTAAAAGCCTGGCATCAAATTGGTTAGGTGAATCAAGGCATCTAACCTAATGGCAAACCAGGCACAACCTCAGAAAGAGAACCTACCCAATCACGAAACAGGATGAAATATTCTGATAAAGCTTTGTAGGATGATGTGGTTGGATAGTCTGCTTGGACCTCTGTCCAAGAAAAGCAACCCAGCCTCTTCATCATCACCTCCTGAATCTTCATGTATACTTTATGACTACAGTCACAGAAATAAAAAAGAGACTAGGTTAGACCAGAAACATGGGAGGAGGGAAAAAGGATCTGAGAATAACATACATACTTATTGAGCTCAGTCACCATCTCTTCCAGGCTTAACTCCTTGGAGATTACCCTTGACAAAGTTGATATAATCAATGTATCATCCTTGATTCCTTGAAGGGCCCTCCATGGTGTCAGCTTCATGTCCTCAGGAGCCTCTTCAATTGAGAGGTCAACTTTCCTTCCCTTTCCCTTCAGATCAACCTATGGGTCTTGCCTCGACTTTCGTTGCTTCTGGCCCTTGACCTCCTTGTTCTCCCACATTGTGAAAATTTTATCCTGTAGATCCCAGATCTCACCTGATCTGAATGCCAGTTGAAACCATGGATCATATTTCCTCAAAGCATCAGGCTTTCTATTCTCATCGAGTGCAATTCCAACCTCAATAAGGCATTGCTTTGTAGATTGGGATGTATTCTTCCAGCTTCCTTCACAAGACAATCTTCATATTCATGGTGGAAGAACCGAATTCTCTCTATGGAGGACATTTTTTGCCTGTAGTCATTGTCATTGTTGTGATCCCAAGCAAGAAGCTTGGCTTCCTCAGTAGTAAGACCAGCATATATTTTACACTCTGCATACCTAAAGAAAAATGTGGTAGGGTGCTCCTTCACTAGATGTCTACGGGCCTCTGCAGAGTGTGAACCTCCAATCACATAATAAGTATAATCCTCAAACAAACCCTCATTGAACTCGTCCACAGAGCTGCACTCATTCGGATCTACCATGACAAGGAATGGCACAACAGTAGCATGAGGATTTATTTTCATTTTCTTGTTAAGATTCTGCACATGCAAATTGTGTGGCTCCCTGATCTCAAGGGGCCTCCTCCCTGTGACTGGATCTATTGGTGGCCTGTGGATGATATTGATTGGCAGGTGGAACAACTGCCCCTTCTTAACTACCTTTCTTCTAGCTATGTCCTCCCTCATCTTGTTATGCTCAGTACCAAGAACACCCGAGGCAAGCTCTCCACCAGGTGCAACAATTATATCCTCAGAGCTAGAGCTTGAGTCAGAAGACTCCTCTTCTGAAATTCTCTTCTTTTTCTTTTGGAACTTTTTCTGCACGCTCTGCTTACCCCTTGCCTTTACAGGGGTTGTCATCTTCTGTTGTGTTGGCATGATGTTGCCCTGGATCCATGGCATCAAGTCCTTGATAAAATTGACTGAGTCCCTACATATCTCAGCTAGCCCATCTGGAACACAACACTCTGGGCACAAGAAATCCATCTTGCATATAACATTTCTTAAACCTTTCGATGTCTCTACCAAGAAAAGGAGGTTGTCAGAATCCTCATCTTCGTAATCGAGTTTGTACACAAGGCCATACTGAAAACCTTGTGTTGTCGTGATCTTTCCTCTCCCATATGCCCCTGCGAACACAAGAAGGACTGCATTCTTTTCTTCAACATACTGAAGGCACCACTCCAGATTTGTCATGTCCCGCAGTGGACGATCTGTCCTTAAGACCTCAGCGTCCCTCGACCTATCCTTCATAGTTGTATCATCCTCAAGAATTTTGATGCTACTCTATCCACCAGAGGATATTCCTAGCGGGTTGCTGGCCTTCTCAGAGGATAAGGATGCGATAATTTTCTTTGGTTTTGCTTGGTGACCAATGCCTTTGTCACGTTGCTGATCACCAGAGCCCATGGTGACTCTCAGCTTCTTGAAGGGCCTCTCACTCTTGCACTTCGCATCCCTGAAGGCGCTTGGAAATATCAGCTCATACGTAAATGTGGTTTTCAAAGGCCCAAGTGGATGCTATGCATCGACTTTTAGGTTCAATTCGATGCCAAGCATCGACTTTTAAGTGCAAGTCGATGCCAGGCATCGACTTTGTGTGCAAGTAGATGCCCGGCATCGACTTGAGGGTGCAAGTCGATGCCAGGCATCGACTTGGGGGTCCAACTCGATGCCAGGCATCGACTTTTAGGTTCAAGTCGATGTCGGGCATCGACTTGCACACAAAGTCGATGCCTGACATCGACTAGCACTTAAAAGTCGATGCCTAGCATTGACTTGAACCTAAAAGTCGATGCCTAGCATCGACTTGAACCCAAAAGTCGATGCCAGGCATCGACTTTGCACCCTAAAGTCGATGCCTGGCATCGACTTTCAGGGCAACTTCGATGCTAGGCAAGTCGATGCCTGGCATCGACTTGCAGCCTCAAGTCGATGCCTGGCATCGACCTGCACCTGCAAGTCGATGCCTGGCATCGACCTGCACCTGCAAGTCGATGCCTGGCATCGACTTGCACACAAAGTCGATGTCTGGCATCGACTATTACTTGTAAGTCGATGCCAGGCATCGACTTGCACCGAAAAGTCGATGCCTGGCATCGACTTGAGGCCTCAAGTCGATGCCTGGCATCGACTTGCACCTGCAAGTTGATGTCTGGCATCGACTTGCAGCCTCAAGTCGATGCCTGGCATCGAGCTGTACCCTCAGTTGATCTATATTTTTAGAGCTAAGAAAAATAAAAACCTAGAAAGCAGACTCTTTACACAAACATACAAAGGGAATCTTTTAGGAATCTTTTTTTATGGTATGATTTTGTCTACCTCTTGGTACTCTTGCCAACATTCTTCTTCTCCATCAGAGTTGCCTTACTGGTATGCTGAGCTCTGTGCTCCATGGTTGTCTGTGCTCTGTTGCTCTCTCTTGCTCGTGGATTTTGAAAATGAGAATGATCTCCTCCTCTGCTATTTATAGGCAATTGGGTAACTTGAACCAGAGACTAACTGGATCTAACTGAATGAGTCCAGTTGCTAACTATATCTGTCAACTTATCTAACCAGGGAATACCACCCACACAAATAGGCTGTTTCAGAGCCACTTTAATGAAATATTCATAGAACCTTGCAACTATTTATATACATTTGCATGGAAATTACACTTCAATGGCAAGAGTATGGTATGTACATGAGGATGTCTAATCTCATGTAGAGATTTGTTCCTAGAATCTCTTGCTTGGGAGAAAATCAAGTCTAAGTTGTGTTGAATATGGGAGATTAATGACATCTTTATAGTGTTATCCTCCTCACTTTAGTTCATATTCACATTTATCTTGTAACACATTGTTGAAATGGAAAATCAATGTATGAATAAACATTCAAGTAAAGAACCTTGCAACTATTTATATACATTTGCATGGAAATTACACTTCAATGGCAAGAGTATGGTATGTACATGAGGATGTCTAATCTCATGTAGAGATTTGTTCTTAGAATCTCTTGCTTGGGAGAAAATCAAGTCTAAGTTGTGTTGAATATGGGAGATTAATGACATCTTTATAGTGCTATCCTCCTCACTTTAGTTCATTTTCACATTTATCTTGTAACACATTGTTGAAATGGAAAATCAATGTATGAATCTATCATAAACATTCCGTGTACCTCTTTTACACATAATTCTTTTTTAATATACTTAAACATTCCGTGTACCTCTTTGAGATCTAGCCAAGACCACAATAAAACCTAATCCTTGAAATCTTATTTACCAAAGTTAAAATTTCTTCTTGTATAGTCTTCAATGGCACTACTCCAAACAATTTTAATATATAATCCAGTTGGAACTCAACTTGGATATATTTTGATTCACTCACAATGCTAAGTCTCAATGACTCATATCTAGTTAGAAATCAACTGTGTTTCTCATTTCAAAAGTGAATCAAATCTTTGGTTCCCTTATTAGTGTATATTTGAGTAATTAAGTGTTTTGATATAATTTGATGTTTAATGTTATTTAATGTACTTTAATAAACTTTTGATTTCATATCTTCTTGATGTGACATTTGATGTGACATCTTCACTTGATCTCGGATTTCTACTTATTTAAAAAGGTCATTCATCTTTAGTCTTCTGTGGACTCAGTGAAGATGAGCTCAATCTTTTCAGTGGATGCTTGGGCATCAGCTTCCTCTGCTCATATTGATACAGTTTCGGATTCATTGTTCTCAGTTGACCCTTTCCACAGAAGTGATGATCCCTATGATTTAGAACGTGCTGATGATTCCATGTTTTCTGTTGAGTCATTTTAAGTTATCCAATTCACAGTGCAATGCTGCTCAACCAAATGCACCTCTTGATCTTCCATTTGATCCAACCATTGATCTCCCTTCTGACTCAAGTGCATGTGGAGCAACGGAAAAGCAAAGCAAGCTCAATCTACGATTTAAAAGAAGGCCTTGTGAAGTAGGTCAAAAAAGATTGAAATTTCTTACTTCAGATAGACAGATTGCATTGGATATTGTGAAGCATTGTTATGGTTTGAAATGTTTGTACAATTTAGGAATGAAGAAACTAAAGCACCTAAGAGAAAAATTCCTCCATTTAGATAGTGAAAGGCAGGATATATATCTTGTTTCTCGCATGCAAATGATTGAGGATAACATGTCAGTAACGCGTGTTGGTTTTGAATATTTCTTTAGTCAAGGGATGCGATGTTGTAGGGCTGCATTTAAAATTGCAATGGGTGTGGGAAATTTTAGAATACATAGGGTTCAACAAGGGCTTTTGAATGGGGATCTCATTTTGGATACGTTCCATGTTGGGACCAAAGGATCTGTTGGACGTCATGCAATGAATTGGATGATGAACTATTTTAGCTTGCATTGTGAGGTTATGCCTACAACTAGAAGGTTGCACTTGTCAGATAACTTTACTCGTCGAGAGGTATTTCAAATATATAGAGAAGACATGGAAAATAAAAATGAGAAGTATGTGTTGTATCGTCACTTTACTCGATTATGGAAGGAGGAGTTTAACAATGTTTCTATTCCTCGTAAAGTTAGAATGGGTGAATGTTCAGTTTGCGCCACTTTGAAAAACATGGCAAAAGGGGCTACAACACCACAGGAAAAGAATAATTTTAAAAACCTTCTTAACAACCATCGTGAGAGTCAAGCTTTAGAGAGAAAGAAAGCAATTCATCATCGAAGTAAAGCACTCAGAAATCCGGAGCGTTATGTGTGTTTGTTGATCGATGGTATGGATTAAAAAAAAACTTGTTTGCCACATTTTTATCGCATCCCTAAGGACATTGGAGATGAAGTCCTTGTGCAAATGCATTTGGTTGGTGCTTTGGTATACAATGGAACTGTAATGTCCAAGGTTTTCTTCACATATCCAAATGTGCATAATGATCCAAACCTTACAGTTACTGTCATTCATCGTGTTTTGCAATCATGGAAGGGTCTTTTGCCACCAACTCTATATTTGCAACTAGATAATACTGCAAGAGAGAATAAAAATTCTACAGTCTTTGGATATTTAAGCATGCTTGTTGAAAAACAGGTATTTCAGAAGGTTAAGGTAAATTTCCTTCTGGTTGGCCACACTCATGATCACATTGATCAAATGTTCAGTACTTTCTCTAAGAAGTTGGCACGTAACAATGCTTTTACTCTTCCGATTTTATCTGAGCTGATTTCAGAAGCATATACTCCAAAACCAGAAGTTCAACACCTCACACAGATTTATGACTTTAAGCACTTTTGCTCAATGGGCCTTGATAACAGTGCTAAGGTTTTGGCTCCATTGCACAATATTAGTTTCAACCATGTATTCTTGATGAGGAGGGTTGATGAAATAACCCTTTTATTTGCAAAGCAATATTCATCTTCTCTTGGGTGGGAGCCTAAAGAGGGATGCAGATTCTTATTGCAGGTGCCTAATTTGTCTACTGTAACAGTGTATGGTGCAGAACAATCACCATATGAAGATAAAAACAATACAGAAAGATGTGGAAATGTGGTTGATCAAAGTAAAAGCTGGATGCATGCACTCATTGAAAAGAAGAGATTATACAGTATACAATTGCAGGTCACTGGCCAGTTGATGTTCCATTCACATGGGATTTTTGTACACAAAGATCCGTGAATGTGGCCCAAGCATGTAATGCAGATGCACTTCAAAGTTTTATACATCCACCAGAAAGAAATATTTATGTAGGCCCAAGGATGACAAAACAGGCAGAAGTAAGATGGCAAGGAAATTTAATAGAGATAAATGTTGGAACACTTATTGCAGTTCTTGCTGATGGTGATGAGGCTACTAGACCATTTTGGATTGCAAAGGTTTTAGAGATAACTAAAGATATTGATCAAAGAAGAATAGAGGCTTTGATGGTGCATTGGTATTACACTAAAAGTAGTAATGCATTCACAGGTAAATATAACTTAGAAATGGTGTGTGATACTAAACGAACAGGTTCAAAAAAGAAAAAGAATATTCGAAGCACATCCACTCTTAAAATGGATGATGTAGATATTCTTGTTTATGATTTTTCCTTGACAAAAACAGGTCACTTGAGGAAAGCAACCATCAACATCATAAAACAAAAGCTTCCAGATGTATGTGGTACAGGAAATCATAGGCAAACAAGAAGAGTTATGCATGATCCTGCAGCATTTGGTATGTACGTGGATGAAGATAGAGCTCTTGTGGATATAGAAGAAGAAGAAGAGAGCTCTCAACAGTATGAGACTGAATCAAGTGCATCAGATGATGAGGGTGTAGACATAGATCGACAAAGTTGTGAGTTGCATTGAAGCTCTGAGACATTTTTAGTGCTTATGTAAATGCCTCGAAGTAGTTTGGTTAATGAAAACCATGTTTTGTAGCAATTTTGAATAACAATCAGATATCCACCCATTAAAAATATGTCTAAAATGCTATTTTTGTATAAGAACTATTCAGTTCTACATTCTTTATATAGATTTTAGACATGTCAATGTCTTATCATATAGATTTTGGACATGTCAATGTCCTATCATATACATTTTGGGACATGTCAATGCCTTATATAGTGAAATTTTGACTACATTTTGAGCTCTTTTTTTATGAGAAAATGACAAAAAATGTCAAAAATCACATGTTTTCACCTCGTTTTTGTAATATATGTATACTGGTATAAAGGAATCTCAAACATAAGCTGCCATTTGCTTGATTTTTGACGAGAGTGTTCTCTTTTTACAACATAGTTCTCGTTTGTTATGACTCGCTGTTTTAAGCAGATTGTGAATCAACTCATATTTTTACCTGTTGCTTTTTACTATGCAAACTTATCATGTAGCATGCATTCTAACACATTCCTTCATCCATGACGAGAACTGTGGTTGCCAAACACATTGAAAATAATCAACATGAGCCCGTTGGTGATTCTCAATCACCTTATGCAGACTCATGTCGATTAGTTTCAGTAATTAGAACTACTACAGTACACCTAGATTCCTTGGATCGCTATCCTAAATAATCCAGTAATGAATTCTTTGATCCAGCAATGCCTTGACCAATAAGAAGCTGTTGGAGATCAGTGTGCATTCCTAGATTTTTGCGTCCGCACAGATGTTCGCATGGTTATTGACCCAACTTACATTGCGGCACAGCTAAAGGTTAGCAATTAGGACATTACGGCATCAACAAAGTTTGCCTCCACAGAAGAAATGGAGTGCCTATTTGATAAGGCTTGTTCAGGGGAGTACAAATACACTCGTCTCTTGATTTTGAATCCATGGAAATTTGGTTTGAGGCTAGCAACCTTGTCCATCTTCACACAAACCAAACTTTATGGGGTCTCATAGACCCTGTATTCGCTAATGTCGACGCAACAATAGCCAGTGGCTAGGTGAACTAGTCAGAAATCATTTTTTGATGGATGAAAGAAGGATTTCCAACGACTCTTCTGACCAACGAAGAAAGCCCAACAGTTTGATACCAAAATAAGAGTTTTATTATCAGTTTTGGTTTCAACAACACCTTTATCTGGACTATGACAATTTACTATGGTTGATGAAGCCGGCTTCCTACAAACAGGCAAGCGATAAAGCAAAAGGGCAATCCTAGATGACAATGAAATGCAGAGAAAAGCGAGTCCACATAATGCAAGAGGTTCTTCGAAAGGCTAACGAAGAACGATTAAGGAGAAGGCAGCAGCAAACAGATGATGATGTTCGACAACAACAACATGAAGAGGTAAGTATGAGTGCTCAAGATAAAGGTCAACAAAAGGCTATAGAAGAAGAGGCTACTCGGAGAAGACAAGAGGAGAAGCAACAACAACAACAACAACAACAACAAGATTGGCAGCCGTAGAATCAAACATTTCTAGATTCTCAACCATCAACATCACATAGAACTCAGACAGAACAATTTTCACAGATAGTGCAGCCTTCTCATAATTTCCAATTCTCGACTTTGAATCGGAGATGCCCAAATCCCTAGGAGATACCATCCAACATGAGTCCAATTACCAATGATTGGCTTTTCGTCAGTCATCTATCCATGGTTCTTAAAGGATTGTTAGATCTAGTCTAGCACCATTGTGGATGCAACTTAATTATTAATGGTTTGTTATTTATAAATGGAGAAAGAGGAACAAGCTTGCAACACTATTCAGACACAAATGGATCAGATGCATGCTGAGATGTTGTTATTAAAACAACAAAATGTGGAATTGCAAGATGCATTGCAAGGTAGAGCCAATATCCTTGAGGAAGAAGTTTAGATATTAAAGACCAAGATCAATTATTTAGAGATCCACATCAAAGAGATTGCTGCAGATCATTAAGAGGCTATAGAACAACTTTGAGAAGTTCAAGATAAACTAAGGCGAGGCAGATGAGATAAGGATGTCTTGCATAATCAAGCTACTATCCTCACTAAGAAGAATTTCTTCTCTAATCAAGTTGTGTCTTTAACAGAGAACTTATAGGTAGCCTTGGCCAAGATTGAAGGTATCAAACATTTGGAAAGTCATTTACAAGAAACAATACAAAATACTGTAGAACAGACACAGATGTTACAAGATAAAGAAGTTCAAATTATTGAGTTGACACAATTGTGAAATGAGTTACAAAAATCCATCGAAATTAAAGATGATGAAATCACACAAAGGAATGCAAAGTTCCAACAATTGTAGACAGATTGAAGAAGTGCACATAGTGACTTGAGATTTTTTGGAAAAGATATCTGAAGAATTTATGGAAGCAAAGGTAGAAGCTTTAGTCTCGAAAACTCAACTATAGGATAATCCGAATGAAGAACTTTTCTGGGAGTTGATTGAGTCGAGAGTCACTAGCCTTAGGGAACTTTTTGATGAATTTTTGTATAATTTAGGTAGAATATATAGAATCCACCTTTAGATATGGATGACTTATAGCTTAGTGGGTTCAAGTCCACCGTGCATGCTAGTGTTATGCTACCATTGGTATGGCTACCTAGATTTTGTAAAAATTCAATTTCTATAATCTGGTAAGTTTATGTCTATAGAACTTCCTAGGAGTTTAACCATCATCCAGTGTCTGTAACTGAAAAGAGAAAGGTTAAACCGAGAGAAGCTCATATTATGAATAGATAAGAAGAGAGAGAGCTTAGTCTAATAGAAGAAAGAGTTCAACCCAATTACTTTTGCACCAATTGTATCTTGTAAGTGTCATCATCTTAATACAAAAATTATGTTCTCGAGTACATTCTCTGTAATGTTGTACTAATGTTATGTTCATTGTTTCTTTATTTCATATTTTGTGGTATTCTTGGAAGTACTCACAAGGAATAGAAATGCTCTAAAATAAATTCCCATAATCCCCATTCCCTGAATCCAATGTACTATGAAAATAACTATCTTGAAACA
The DNA here is from genome assembly GCA_020310875.1 of Ceratopteris richardii. NCBI lineage: Eukaryota > Viridiplantae > Streptophyta > Polypodiopsida > Polypodiales > Pteridaceae > Ceratopteris > Ceratopteris richardii. The sequence goes on along the minus strand of CM035412.1, from coordinate 60,698,467 downwards.
GGTCTTTGAAATACTATGCTTGGTTATGAGCTCTATGATACAAATAATCTAGATTATCTATGGCCTCTTTCTTCTTGACAAGTTTGGCATCGAGCTCATCAATTTGAGCCTTCAACAGTAAAGTGGTCTATATATAATTGTCAATTTCTTTGTAGGCCTTAATCATGTCTTATCCGTTTGCAGATGAAAAAAATACATGCTGAGTCGATAAATATCTGAGAAATTTCAAAACTCATTGACAATTAAGTGCTAGTGAGTTTCATGTGGCTCCGATAAGGGGGGAAGTTCAGGTTCTTCGTATGCTCCCAAAGGTTGCTCGGGTGGTTGTCACGAAGAAGGAGATAAGGAAGAGAGCTCACACACACACACTCCCAATCAAGGAGAAGCACACACATAGATTGAAGCAAGAAAGAATGATCTCCTTCTTCTTCTTCTTCTTCTTCTTCTATCACATAAAATGGAATGCACAAGAATGACCTAAAAAACAAGAATACAACAAGTGCAATATATAAAGACCAGTACATAAGGAAAAACCTAATGTCCGCAAATGAGTGAGCTGGCAAGAAACAAATGTGTCATCACTCTCGGTAGATAAATCTAGTACAACTCAATGAAGTGTCCTTGACATATACTAGCATGATCACTACACATGTTAGAGAAATGAAAAACTAATACGTGTCATCCTGGATCATCACATGTTGAGCTTGATATCTCAACACTCCCCCTCAAGCTCAATGCCATGTCCTCTAATCCAAGCATCTTCTGAAACTTCTTCAACTTCTCTGCTCCAAGTGATTTAGTGAAAATATCAGCAACCTGTTCATCTGTTCTCACATAAACAAGATCAATACCACTTGCTAATAGCTTCTCTTTGATTAAGTGATAATGTACCTCGATATGCTTCGTTCTAGCATGAAAAACAGGGTTCCGTGCTAAATGTATGCTGTTAAGATTATCACAATAGACGATGATAGGCTTTTGCACTTCCACACCTAAATTCGCAATTAGCATCTCCAGCCATAATGCCTCACATGCTGCCATTGCAACACCTCTATACTCAGCCTCTGTACTCAACAAAGCAACAGTGGGTTGCTTCTTACTGCTCCATGTAATAGCAAGTGAGAATAGAAATCCACTAGTAGATCTTCTTACTGCTCTAGGTGAGAATAGAAAGCCATTAGTAGATCTTCTATCTAAAATGCTACCAGCCCAATCTGCATCAGTGTATCCATGAACTTGCAAATCTACACTAGCTTCATAAAACGATGCATAATCCAAAGTAGCACTCACATAATGTAGAGTGTGCCTCAGGACATCCAAATGTGGCTTCCAAGGAACCTGCATAAATTGACTTTCAAGTCCAACAATGTAGCTTAAATCCAGCCTTGTAATTGTGAGATATATCAAACTTCCCACAATTTTCTTATACATAGTAGCATTTTTCAATGCTTCACCTGATGTAGTATCCAACTTCAAATTATGATCTAATGGCATAGAAATTGGCTTGGAATCAGCCATTCCATACTTTTGCAGCATATTCAAGTCATATTGCCTTTGCGACATCCATATACATGTTTTTGTATGTATAAACTCAATGCCCGGAAAATAGCGCAGCAGACCAAGATCTTGCATGTCAACTTCTTGCATAAGAAGTTGCTTTACCTCTTTAATGCTTTCTTCATTATCACCACCTACAATCAAGTCATCAACATAAATAGCCACAATCATGATGCCATCATCACCATTTTTTGCATATAGTGAATGATCTACATCACACATAGAAAATCCCATGGTGGTCAAGTAATCAGCAATTATTGCATGCCATGCACGTGGAGCTTGCTTCAGCCCATACAAAGACTTTTGCCACCTGCAAACATATTTTGGATGCTTTGAATCTTCATATCCTTGTGGCTGGTCCATGTGTACTTCTTCTTGTAACGCATCATGTAAGAAGGCATTCTTCACATCCATCTAATGCAAAGTCCATCCTTTTGTTGTAGCTAATGCAACAAGTGTTCTGACAATAGACATTTTAGCTACAGGGCTGAATGTTTCCTCATAATTAATGCCATATGTCTGTGCATATCCTTTTGCTACCAATCGTGCTTTGTATCTGCTTATGCTACCATCAACATTGTGCTTTACTTTGTAAACCCACTTGCAGCCTATGGGTTTCTTTCCTTGGGTCCATAGTACAAAGGAGGGAATTAATTCGTGAGAATTAATTCGGGAATTATTCGTTTAATTCGTTTAGTATGTTCAGCCCAAAAATAAAATTCGGGAATTTTATCCATCTCGAGAGAATTTTATTTTTTACATATAAAGTGTATATATATCTCATGCTAGATTCATGGATTTTATTGAGCTAAATCATGACTCATGGCATATAACAGAAATGATACATCATACATATAACAGAAATGATACATCATACATATAGTAGAAATGACACACCATAAGTCAACAATCTGTCACTTAATTGGAAGTGCAACATGCCTTGTGGAGCATGCTATAGATAATGGCCTACATCATTATGAAAGTAACAATACATCATATATGAAAATCTGTCTAGTGTCATGGCTCATGGCTCAATATTGAAAACTTAAAAATTTGTCTAGTTTCATGACTGAAAAAAAAATCGTGAAAAATTGCATAAAATTCGTGACTAGCGAATTAATTCGCGTAGCGAATTTTACGAATTTTATTTTTGCTGAAAAAATCACGAATTATTGTACTATGCTTGGGGCAATGGAACCAACTTCCATGTATTATTTCCATAAAGTGCACCCATCTCCTCATCCATATCTTTTTCCCAATCTGCATTTCCAATTGCATCTTCAAAATAAGAAAGTTCAACATCTTGTATTACCTTGGTCATGTAGGCACAATGACGAGCCATGTAACTATCATATGTCAATCATTGCACTGAATTCTGCATCCTCCCAGATCTTCTTGGTCCTGGGTCACTTCTCCTTATAGCATCTGCATATGTCTTTCTTACTCTTGGAGTCTTCACAGAGGGCAATCCAAGTTCTTCATCAAGACTCTTTTCTAAACCGCTTGAATCTCCATCAACGTCTTCAAAACCTGCACATGTTTTACTACCAACAGAAAGGTTTTCTTTACCTTTCTTGGATGCATTTGATGAATTTGTTGGACTAAAATTTCCACGCAATCTTCCACTCCATGGATTTGAGTTGGAACTATTGCTTGGTGATGCATCTTGTCCACTCAAAACTTGAGATTCTGCACTTGATTTTTCAACATTTTCTTTGTCATTTGGTTCTAGATTCAATCCTTCTTTGGCATCTACATAAAAGCTTGACATTTCATCAAATACCACATCTCTGCTCACCTTCACCTATCGTGTGAGTGGGTTATAATATTTACATCCCTTTTGCTCAAGGCAATATCCAATGAAGACACATTTCTCTGCTTTTGGATCAAGCTTCATCCTGAAAAATGTGGAACATGTACACATGCAATACAACCAAAAACTTTCATATGTGATAAGTTTGGATTTTTACCTATGAACTTCTCTTCATGTGTAACTTGATGTACAATAGCAATTGGAGTTCTGTTCATGATGTATATAGTCGTATGCACAGCTTTTGCCCAATAACAGTGAGGCATATTCTTCTCAGCCATCAAGGCTCTCACTATTTCTACAATATGTCTATTTTTGTGTTCAACAATGCCATTCTGTTGTGGTGTGTACTTGCATGAAAACTATCATTGAATCCCCGTATGCACAGCTTTTTCCCAATAACAGTGAGGCATATTCTTCTCAGCCATCAAGGCTCTCGCTATTTCTACAATATGTCTATTTTTGTGTTCAGCAATGCCATTCTGTTGTGGTGTGTACCTGCATGAAAACTATCGTCGAATCCCATGAATTTTTAGAAAAGTGCTGAACTCATTTGACATGTATTCACCTCCTCCATCACATCTTAATGTCTGAATATACTTCCCTGTTCCACCATGACTTTAAAAATCTAGAAGTGAGTGAATACGTCACTCTTCTCTTTCATGAAATATACCCACACTTTCCATGTATGGTCATCAATGAAAGTAACATAAAACCTGCAACTACCCATAGACTTGGTCTTTGTTGGACCCCAAACATTTGTATGTACTATTTCTAGCACACTCTCACTAACATGTTTGTCATGCAGAAATGATGCTCTTGATTGTTTACCAAATTGACATGCTCCACATACCTTTTGCATTTCTGCAACTTTGAAATTTGGTAGTCCATTGACAATCTCTTTTGATTGCATCAATTTTAGCCCTTGTAGATTTGCATGTCCAATTCGTTTGTGTTGGATCTCTATATCAGCAATAACTCTTGCACCTTTTGCAAACATGATAGCATTCATTTTCAGAATTTTCACATTTAACGTGAACATCCTACCCACTTTGTTTCCTTTGGCAATCAATTGTCCATCCTGCTTGTACTCTTCTACATATAGCCCATCAACATTAAACCTGACTTGTAATCCTTGGTCAACCATTTGTCCAACATAAACTAGATTCTTTGTTATATTTGGAACATGCAACACATCAACAAGATGTTTTACCTTGCCATCCTCCATAGATAGTGCTATGTTTCCTATACGCTCAATAGGGTGTGATGTGTCATCACCTGTTTCAACATATCTAGGAACTCAAAATTTTCACAAAGTACTAAAAGATCCCGCATGACTGGTCATGTGATTTGAAGTACCTAAATCAACATACCATACATTATCATTCGATTTTGAAACACCAGCAGACATCATATTCATCATGTGATGTTGAACCATGAATAGGTTCTCAGAATCATCTGCACTTGTGGATGCATAGTTGTTCTACTGCCTTCTGTTATTTTGATTCTTCAACCTGCAATCACGTTCAAAGTGTCCAGGTTTAGCACAATTCCAACATCCTTTACTGTCATTACCTCAATCATTTCTTTAGAAATTTTTTGCGACCTCTTTGGCTCCACCTCCCTTGAAATTGTCCTCTTCCTCCTGCATGATTTTGTTGTTGACTTTGGTCTTGGTTAGTGTTTCCTCTTCCACTTCTGAAACCTCTACCTCTACCTCTTCCTCTTCTAGAGTAGAATACCTACTAAAAACTGGGCTTTCCTTGGGAGTTTGAATCCTCACCAACATCCTTTTCTTCAATAATCAGCATGGATACCAAATCAGCAAAATTCGGAATATTTTCTATGGTCTATATAGAAGTTCTTAATTGCTTATATGTAGCTCCTAAACCACAAAGGCACACTTCCACCTTATCATCATCATCTACATTCACGCCAATAGATGCAAGTGACTCACATATGCTTTTGATTTTCAGGGTGTATTCACTTATCGACATGCTCTTCTTTTCCAATGTATGCAGCTCGTTCTTGAGTTGCAATTTCCGTGCCTTTGTATTGGTCTCATACAATGTGACCAAACTGTTCCAAGCCTCTTTCGGAGTCTTGGCATCTTGAATGTGCCCAATCATGCTATTTTGTATGCTAACAGATAGCCAATGCATTACCTTTCGTGCTCCTTGATTCCATTCCTCATATGCTCTTAACTGGTCTGCAGTCTGATTCCTCTCTAGTAACTATGGAGCGTTTTTGTTCTCTCCTTCAATGTACTTCCAATAGCCTTTTCCCATCAGGAAATTCATCATTTTGAATCTCCAAGCATGGAAGTTGTTCTTGTCTAGCTTATCGCTCATAACTTGACTCATTCCATTTGCATTTTCCATTTCTGTAGCTATTCACAACATTGGGAAACACTACAAGTAGTACTTCTGCTTGAACATTGTCACACTATGACGTGACAATTCGAACTAAAAAAAAAACACAGTTTTCGGGTATCAACAGTACATAGAATCGCTTGAAATTCTAGATCTCGAATATATGAGTGTTTCCGAACAGAACGCAAGTTGTAGTTTTGCAAACTGATCTAGTTTTTTTATGGGTCCCACCTTACAGCTTCGAAATGGAGGTCAAGATGGCTCCGAAACTTTGATCTGACAAAAACGATTGACCTTAAAGGGCTAAATCACGAAAATATTTTGAGGTCTTCTACTTCATGCCAATTTTTGTAGCAATCTGAGGTTGTTTGTGAATTGTGCTTTCTCCACGCCTTCTCGCATACTCTTCACCATCGGCCTTCTCCACGAGCTCTCTATAGGCACACTGGCTCTGATACCATGTCACAAGGAAGGAGATAAGGAAGAGAGTTCACATACACACTCTCACAATCAAGGAGAACCACACATACAGATTGAAACAAGGAAGAATGATCTCCTTCTTCTTTTTCTTCTATTACATAAAATGGAATGTATAATAATGACCTAAAAAACAAGAATACAACAAGTGCAATATATAAAGACCGGTACATAAGGAAAAACATAATATCCGTGAATGAGTGAGCTGGCAAGAAACAAATGTGCCATCACTCTCTGTAGATAAATCTAGTACACTTCAATGAAGTATCCTTGACATATACCAGTATGACCACTATACATCTCAGAGAAATGAAAAACTAATACGTGTCATCCTGGATCATCACATGTTGAGCTTGATATCTCAACAATGGTGACCTAGGGGACCATCATGGGCTCTGTGAGGAGAAGAAAGTAAAGGTGAGTAGGAGGGAGAAGAAAGGGATGAAAACACAAGAGAAGAATTAATGGGCCTGTGTGGCTGCTAGTTTTGGTTTAGGAGTCGGATACACAGGGGATGCAGGAGTTGGTTGCAAAGGTTCATCAAGCATTGGTTAGTCGGCGTAAAAAATAAGAGAAATAGTTATGGCCATATCGATAATAAACGGTGTCTGTTGCATCAAGGATGACTAAGATGGGGGCTCTTGTACTAACAAATCAGGTTGACTAGGCACTAAAGACTCATGTCATTCCCTTGGAATATCTATGACATGTTAAGTTGTAGGGGTGGCTTTGACCATGTTTTTTGTTGTTTGTTCTAGAAAGGAACGTTGTACCTAGCGTCATCTCTGAGCCCTTCAAAAAAATAAGGCAGTTACTCTCATCGTCATTGACGGTAGGTGAGTCTGAAAACTCTAGTGCTAATTTTCACAAAATCAACAAAACATGCCACTTGAATAGGGAAATCACATGGGTACAAAATAGAGAATATATAGAGGAGATGAGATCGAGTAGCACCTATCCGCTGCAATTACCAAATGTTCTGTTGACATGTTGGGTGTGTGTAGAAGTGCGAGAGACACACGAGAAGCACACAAAAAGAGCACAAACGCAGCAAGACACACGGAGAAGACGATAGTTGGAATAGCTCTCTCTATTGATCGATGAACTGAACTGAAGTAAGAGCTAAATAATATCCCTAAGTACAAAGTACCACCACATATGAGAGTATCAAGTATGTGGTAACATGGGGAAAAAACCTCTAGCCAACACTAGAGTATGTTGGAGAAACACTCACTAATTAGACATATATTTGAAGGTCAAATCTTAGAAAGAAAAACCCCATGCCTATGTGAAGGGACAAATTCACAAGTGTATCATACTTGTAAAGTTAGTTCACTTTAGTTCTAGAAGTTTTTTAAAAATCACGGGAATGAGAAAATCTATATAAGTTAGTTAGTATTAATTGACGCGATGAGAGAAGAAGAAGGAGGAAGACAATGAGAAAGTGAGAAGAACTCATTTTTGTATGACTGAGTATAGTCGGGCTTCTCTGAGTGAGAAAGCATCTGTAAAACTTTTGAGTTTTTTATAGTTATGAGAAGAACTGAGTAAAGTTCTGTGTATGAGCCTCTCTCCATCATCTCCATGATTACCTACTGTGTGATGAATTCAAAAGTTCAAGTTTTCTGAGCAATTCGATGCCTGGCATCGAATCTTGGCTCAAAAGTCATTTTTCATTCTCTGTGTGTTAACTGTTGTTGAATCTTTTAAAAATATGAAGTTTGTGGAGCAACTCGATGTCTGGCATCGAGTTTGAGCATAAAGTCGATGCCTGGCATCGACTTCTAGCATACAAGTGGTCTTCTTCATGTGTGTGTAAAAGAGAGTATTTCTGGTGCAGAAAAAGGGCCTAAAAAAGCTCAAAGTCGATGCCCGGCATCGACTTGGACTGAAATTCGATGCCAGGCATCGAATTTTTTATTTTTGGACATCAGGAATACTAAAACAGGCAAAAATTTCCAGTTTTGGAAGGTCATACAGGGTCATCTTGTGAAGGCCATAACTTGAGTTCTAGAGATCCGTTTGATGCATATGATAGCTTGTTGGAAAGCTCTACTCTTCTAGTTTCATCCTATAAAGTTTCATGGAGAAATAATACTTGAGCTAGGAGAAATTAGCAAAATACTGAAGGTATGTCATTTCGGTGACTAGGAATTTCTGTAGAAGCAAAGTTCTCACTTTAGGCTATCATTTCTCAAAGTTTGGAGTGGCAATGAGTTAATGGTGACCATAGAGGTGTTCTAGTGTCACATTAATTCATTTCTTGTGGTGTTTTATACATCAACAAGTGGTATCAGAGCAGAAAGATTCTCAAGAGCAGAAGACGACAAAGGTACGAGAAGTTTTGTAAAGTTTTCCATTAAAGTTTGAAAGGTGAAGCATTTGAAGACACAAGGCATCAAAAGATTACTTTCGAAGTATCCTCATACACAAAGAACTTCAAAAGGTATTATCCTTTATTCTTTAAGCTCACAGGTTGCAGCAGAAGGAAAGAACTATGGCAGATCATATCTCCATTGACAAACTGGACAGAGATAATTACCCCGCATGGGTAATGAGAATGGAAGCCTTACTTATGAGTAAGGATCTCATGGTATATGTAACAGGTGAAGAAGAGAAGCCAGTATTTGAAGATGAAAGCCGACCAAAGAAAGAAGAACTTGATGCTTTAAAGCATTGGCAGAAGAAGGATGCAAGTGCAAAAGCCTACATCTACAATACAATCTCAGATTATTTGCTACCACACATCAGAGGATTGGAATCATCAGAAGATATATGGAATGCATTGGAATATCATTTCCAAAGCACTACTAAAGCACGGAAAGCAAGTCTATGGTCAGAGTTTACAACATTCAAGAAGAAGCCAAGTCAAACCATTAGTGATTATGTCACTAAGATGAAGGATCTAGCAGATAGTCTTGGATCCATAGATGAAGATGTTGAAGATCACAGATTGATTGCTCAACTACTTGCAGGCTTGAGAGGGGATGAAAGGTGGAAACCTTTTGTCTTATCAACAGAACTTTCATTAAATCATTATGTTCTAGATTTGAACCAGTTGCTTGGTTTGATGCTCACATATGAGCAAGACTTGAAGGGAGATGGAGATAAAGGTCAAAGTTCTGCAATGTACATGAAGAATAAGAAGAAAGGAGATAAAGGTAAAGCAAAGGATGAAGAGGAGTCTAATTCTCAAGCTTATTATGCAAGAGGTAAAGGCACTGGCAGAGGAAGAGCAAGAGGTTTTGGAAGAGGAAGAGGTAATCAAAATAACAACAAAAAGGCTTGCTGGATCTGTGGATTGAGTAATCATTTGGCTCATGACTGTTGGCACAACCAACAAGGATCAAACCAGAATCAAAACAACAATAGCAGAGGTCGAGGTGGAAGATATCAAAGTAATTTTCAAAGAGGTAGACAAAGTCAAAGAGGAGGCTATGGTAGAGGTGGAGGAAGAAGTTGGGGACAGAATCAATCCTACAACACCACCTACTACAACTATGCAAATGACACACAAAATGAAAGTCATACATCATTGATGATGAATTCAATCAGCACATCAGATAAAGAAGATCTAAAGGTATTTTACATTGACTCTGGATGTTCTAATCATTTGTCAGGAAACATAGAATTGATGTCAGAATTGGAAAAAGGCATTTCTAGTCACACAGTTCAAACTGGTGATAATACAAGACATAGTGTACATTCAATTGGAAAAGTGAAATGCAAGAGTGGAGCAGATTTGCTAACCAATGTTTTGTATGTTCCTACAATACCTAAAAACTTGATTAGTGTGGGACAGATAGTTGAAAAAGGTTTTCAAGTCAGGTTTACAAATGAAGGAGTATTTGTGGAAGATCCAGAGAATGGATATAAACAGATTGTCTCTGGTAAGAAAGAAGGTAGACTCTTTACTTTAAGAGTGCAAGGAAACATTGGTCAAGCTTTGCTCACACATGGTGAAGGAGTGATTACAGAACTTGATCTCTGGCATAAGAGATTAGGTCACTTTAATGAAACAGGAATTAAAGCTATGGTTGCTAATCAGTCTGTACTAGGATTACCAAATGTGCAAAGTCAACATATGGTTTATAAATGTGAAGCATGTCAAATGGGTAAAGCACACAGGTTACCATTTCAAAAGAAAGGATTCAAACATGATGGAGTACTTGAGCTCATTCATACAGATGTATGGGGACCAACAAAAGAAGGATCTATCAGTGGCTCAAGGTACTATGTTCTTTTTATTGATGATGCTACAAGATGGATAACATTATATGTTTTGAAGGAAAGATCAGAAGTGTTTGGAGCTTTCAAGCATTTTCATGCATATGCAGAGAGAGTCACAGGTCAAAAGCTTAAGAGACTGAGGTCTGATGGAGGGGGAGAATACTTCTCCCAAGAGTTCAATGATTATCTTTGGAATGCAGGTATTAAGAGAGAAATAACTTGCAGGTATACACCACAACAAAATGGTGTAGTAGAAAGAAGGAACAGGACTCTGGTTGAGTTTGCTAGAGCTATGCTAAAGGAGAAGAATTGTCCAAATTATCTTTGGGCTGAGGCTGTAAATACAGCTACATATCTTGTGAATAGATTACCATGTGCAGCTCTGAATGGAATGACTCCATATGAAGCTTGGTGGGGTAAGAAACCAACACTAGATCATTGTAGAGTGTTTGGATCAATTGCATATGCTTATGTGCCATCACAACTTAGGCATAAACTTGAACCAAAGGCAGAAAAATATGTGTTCATTGGTTATGATGAAAAGCAGATGGGTTACAGATTGTGGAATCCTCTAACCAAACAATTTATTGTTTCTAGAGATGTTACATTTGATGAACAGAAAAGTTGGTATGCAGATCAAAGTCATACAGCTGAAGAATTTGAAGAAGAGGTAAGAAGATGTGAGAAAGGAAAATCAATTGTGCAGGTGAATAGAGATGAAGACTATATGCAAGCAAGTACATCCAGAAGTGGATTAACAAGAATGAATGAAGAAGCTCCTATATTTGATGAAGAGGTGTATCCAGAAACTTATGAAGAATGTGAACCAAGAAGGTCAAGCAGGACAAGGAGACAACCAGAAAGGTATTCTTATGATACTTCTTACATAACTCAGAAGAACTATGCATATATGGTCAAAGATGATGAAGAACCTCAGAACTATGATGAAGCTAAAGGTAAAAAGCAATGGGAAGAAGCAATGAAGGAAGAGTTCAATGCACTGGAGGAGAACAAGACATGGGAACTTGTTCCTAAACCAAATGGTAAGAAAGTAATTGGAAATAAATGGGTTTATAAAGTGAAGAAGCTTGCAGATGGAAGTATAGCCAGATACAAAGCTAGATTGGTGGTGAAAGGCTATGCCCAGACCTATGGCATAGATTATGATGAGACATTCAGTCCTGTAGCTAAGATGTCAACTATAAGGACAATCATTGCTATTGCAGCTTCAAAAGGATGGACTCTAAGTCAATTGGATATAAAGAATGCGTTCTTGAATGGATACATATCAGATGAGGTATACATGGAACAACCTCAAGGGTTTATAGATTCCAGGTATCCAAATTTTGTTTGCAGGTTGAGAAGAGCATTGTATGGATTGAAGCAAGCTCCAAGAGCTTGGAACTATAGACTGGTGAAGTATCTCAATGATCTTGGATATCAAAGTTCAAAAGCAGATTCAAGTCTACTTATCAAAAGAACAGAGGAAGGTACAATCTACATTTGTATTTATGTAGATGACATTATAATCACAGGTACTTCAGATGAAGGAATCAAGGAGGTAAAGAGATTACTTGAGAAAGAGTTTAAGATCAGTGACCTAGGAAAGTTATCATACTTTCTTGGAATGGAAGTTACTTATACAGATCATGGCATATATGTGTCACAAGAAAGGTATCTTCTGAACTTGTTGAAGAAGTTTGATATGGAAAATTGCAGAGAAGCTTCAACTCCACTTGAAGTTAATCACAAGCTCAGTAAATATGATGGTGCAGACTACAAAGATATGAGGAAGTATCAATCTCTTGTGGGTAGTTTGATTTATGCTACACTAACAAGACCTGATCTTAGTTATGCAGTGGGAGTTTTGTCACAATTCATGCATTGTCCAAAGGACCCACATTGGATTGCAGGTCAAAGAGTTCTCAGATATATCAAAGGAACTATAAAGGAAGGATTATATTATCCTTTTACATCAGATTTGAAGTTGAGAGCCTACAGTGACTCAGACTGGGCAGGTAATCAAGATGACAGGAGATCAACTCATGGTTACATGATATACATTGGTGATAAGCTTGTAAGTTGGTGTTCCAAGAAACAACATACAGTAGCATTATCATCAACTGAAGCAGAGTACAAAGGACTTGTGGAAGCAGCTAAGGAAGTCATATGGATGCAGACATTGTTCAAGAGCTTAGGCATTGATCAAGGTACACCTACAATACATGGAGATAATATGAGTTCACTTTATCTTGCAGCAAATCCAGTATTTCATGCAAGAACAAAGCACATAGAGATACAATATCATTTTCTCAGAGAAAAGGTAATGGAGAAGGAGATTGAAGTGGAGTACATTTCTACTAAAGATCAATTAGCAGACATAATGACAAAGAGCTTGGATGGTGTGAAGACCAGCAGATTCAAAAGCATGGCAGGAGTAAAAGAAAAGAAGATGATATGAAGAAACAGGGAATGCCAATTAGTGATTGAGGGGGAGCTGTTGGAGAAACACTCACTAATTAGACATATATTTGAAGGTCAAATCTTAGAAAGAAAAACCCCATGCCTATGTGAAGGGACAAATTCACAAGTGTATCATACTTGTAAAGTTAGTTCACTTTAGTTCTAGAAGTTTTTTAAAAATCACGGGAATGAGAAAATCTATATAAGTTAGTTAGTATTAACTGACGCGATGAGAGAAGAAGAAGGAGGAAGACAATGAGAAAGTGAGAAGAACTCATTTTTGTATGACTGAGTATAGTCGGGCTTCTCTGAGTGAGAAAGCATCTGTAAAACTTTTGAGTTTTTTATAGTTATGAGAAGAACTGAGTAAAGTTCTGTGTATGAGCCTCTCTCCATCATCTCCATGATTACCTACTGTGTGATGAATTCAAAAGTTCAAGTTTTCTGAGCAATTCGATGCCTGGCATCGAATCTTGGCTCAAAAGTCATTTTTCATTCTCTGTGTGTTAACTGTTGTTGAATCTTTTAAAAATATGAAGTTTGTGGAGCAACTCGATGCCTGGCATCGAGTTTGAGCATAAAGTCGATGCCTGGCATCGACTTCTAGCATACAAGTGGTCTTCTTCATGTGTGTGTAAAAGAGAGTATTTCTGGTGCAGAAAAAGGGCCTAAAAAAGCTCAAAGTCGATGCCCGGCATCGACTTGGACTGAAATTCGATGCCAGGCATCGAATTTTTTATTTTTGGACATCAGGAATACTAAAACAGGCAAAAATTTCCAGTTTTGGAAGGTCATACAGGGTCATCTTGTGAAGGCCATAACTTGAGTTCTAGAGATCCGTTTGATGCATATGATAGCTTGTTGGAAAGCTCTACTCTTCTAGTTTCATCCTATAAAGTTTCATGGAGAAATAATACTTGAGCTAGGAGAAATTAGCAAAATACTGAAGGTATGTCATTTCGGTGACTAGGAATTTCTGTAGAAGCAAAGTTCTCACTTTAGGCTATCATTTCTCAAAGTTTGGAGTGGCAATGAGTTAATGGTGACCATAGAGGTGTTCTAGTGTCACATTAATTCATTTCTTGTGGTGTTTTATACATCAACAGAGTAAAAAGTGCCCATGTATAGGGAAAAGGTTCACATCAAAGCTACTCGAGGAACACATAAGTGTAACAAACCCCCCTGGAGCGAATGATGTGAACACATACAGGGAGTGACAGATCAGCCCCCACAAGGTAATAAGCCTAAAGCTTTGCGAAAAGCTTCAAACTTTTCCCGTGGAAGAGCTTTGGTGAATATGTTTGCCACATTATCTTGTGTAGGCACATATACCAAATCAATATCTCCTGCATGAAGGCGCTCTCTCACATAGTGATAATGCACCTCAATATGTTTGGTCCGTGCATGAAACACTGGGTTTCGTGCAACAGCCAAAGCACTCTGACTATCAGTGAGAATATGCGTAGCAGCATTAATCTCCATGCAAAGATCCATCAATAGGCATCTCAACCATATACACTCCACTGTAGCTGTGAAAACTACCCTGTACTCAGCTTCACAACTCGATGTCGCCACTGTAGGTTGCTTCTTACTCAACCAAGATATGCATGAGTCTCCAAGGAAAAAGCAATTACTAGTGGACACGCGAGCATCATAACAACCAGCCCAATCACTATCTGTAAAAGCATGCAAGCATGGCTGAACATCTCTGCCATAAAAGAGACCTAAGCTCAAAGTGCCTCGAAGATATCTAAACACACGTTTCACCGCTTGCCAATGCTTAGTGCCAGGGCTATGCATGAATCGACTCAACTGGGAAACTGCATACTGTATATCCGGCCTTGTGTTGCATGCATATATAAGACATCCCACAGCCTGCTGATAAAGAGGAGTGTCAAATGCATCACTGGAATCCTCAACTGAGAATCTAAATCCTATCTCAACTGGTGTGGAAACTGGCTTGCAATCCTCAAAGTCAAAACGTTGAAGTAGTTTTTCAACATACTTTGCTTGATGCATAACAATTCCCCCCTCAACGGATACAAACTGGATGCCAAGATAGTAGCTCAAAAGACCAAGATAAGTGACATCAAAAGTATGCTGCAAATCAGCCATAAGAATGTCAAGTTTTGCATCACATGACCCAGTCAAGAGTATGTCATCAACATAAAGAACAAGCACTATAAGATCAGCCCCATTTTTGCGTACATAGAGTGTGCTTTCAATCGGACAACATGTGAAGCCAAGAGCAATCAAGTGCTTATGTATTTTGTCATACCATGCACGTGGAGCTTGCTTGAGACCATACAAGGCTTTATGCAAGCGACAAACCATATGCTCTTTCCCTTTCATAGCAAATCCAGGAGGTTGCTTCACATAGACCTCTTCTTGCAAATCTCCATTCAAGAAGGCTGTTTTTATGTCCAATTGATGCACTTTCCAACCTCGATGGGAAGCCAATGCAACCACGGTACGAATGGTAGTCATGCGTGAAGTAGGTGCAAAAGTTTCCTCATAGTCAATGCCATATTGTTGCACATATCCTTTGGCAACCAATCTAGATTTGTAGCGATCAATGCTACCATCAGATTTTCTCTTAATCTTGTAAACCCACTTTGTACCAATGGCATTCTTTCCTTTTGGCAATTCACATAACTCCCAAGTATCATTCCTATGTATGGAATCCATTTCTGATTGCATAGCACTCATCCATTGTGGATCGTCACATGCATCTTCAAAAGAAAGTGGCTCTTCATTACATGCTGTAGCAATAAGAGAATAATCCACAAAATTACTTGATGCATGGTGAGAGCTTGATCTTGTTCTACCAAGTAAAGGTGCACTCAATTTGCTGTCCTGCAAAGTTTGTTTCAGCCACTTTGGCATAGATTGTGCACTCTTGATAGACATGCGTTCATTATGTAAAACATCTTCAATATGTACATCATGCATGGGCTGAATTTCATGCTCAATTTCAGCCATATTTTGTCGCATATGTTCAGCCATATGTGGCTGGAAATTTCCAACAGTTTTGACATTTTTTGGCTGAATTTTTTCAGCCATGTTTGGCTGGAAATTCTCTGCATTTTCAGCCCTATTTGGCTGGAATTTTTCAGCCCTTTGAACCTCAGTTGGCTGGTCTACATGGCCATAGTCAAGCGCATCATTTTGGAACAAAGGCATGAGTGTATCGAACACATCTTGTGAGCTAACTGTTGGCAGTTTTTTGCATTCAAGTAGAGGGAAAACTGAATTTTCAGCAAATACCACATCTCGACTCACAATAATTGTGTTATCAATGGATGGTACAATCGATATCCCTTACTTTCAGCACTATAACCAACAAATATACATTTCTTTGCCTTGTCATCAAGTTTGTGACGTTGTTGTGATGGCACAAGAGCATATGCCAAACAACCAAACACACGCATATGACTAACCATAGGTTTATGACCATTCCAAGCTTCATAAGGAGTGATGACTCTCAATGCTTTTGTAGGGCAGCGATTCAACACATAATTTGCACACATGAACGCTTCCAACCAAAACTTATGAGGAAGATGCTTTCCTTTAACCATACATCGTCCCATTTCAAGTAGAGTTCTATTTGTACGCTCGGCAACACCATTTTGTTAAGCTTTTGTGAAGAAAAATTTTCAGCCATAGCTAAAAATGCTTTGAAGCAAGAAAATACCTCATTCTTTGCTTTCATAGGATACACCCATGTATGGCGAGTAGCATCATCAATGAAGGTAACAAAATATACATGCTTCCCAAAAGATGGAGTCTTGACGGGACCACATACATCACTATGATCAAGTTGCAATTTTCTTGTAGTGTGTGTGTGACTATCTTTTGGAAAAGAAGCACGATGCATTTTTCCAAGAATGCAACCTTCACATGCATGCTTTTCAATGGACTCAAGTGTAGGCAAGCCAATAACCATGTCCTTCTTTTGCAAGTAGAGCAAACTATTGAAGTTTAAATGACAAAACGAGCATGCCAAAGCTCCATTTCAGCCATGGAAGAAGTATGAGCAACTAAGGCATTCGAGGAAGCCCTCTTGTATGTATCCATGCGATACAAACCATTACATAATGCACCGGACATCACGATAACATCGCCATTGTTGAAATCATGAACCATACACTTATCATCAACAAAGTGTACATGAAGTCCAACTTTGGCAATCAACGAAACTGAAATTAAGTTCTCTTGATACCGGGCACATACAATGCATTTTTCAAGAGAATCACACCTCCATTTGCAGCCGTAAGCTCAATTTCTCCTACTCCAATGATAGGATAAGAGGCATTGTTTGCACACACCACATGTCCTCCTTTAGGTGCATCTTTCAAAGAGGCAAAAAATCTTTTGCATGATGTTATGTGCTTTGAAGCACCACTATCAAAGAACCAATCCGAATCAGCCTCACTCACAACCATGCATTTAGAATGTAAAGAAGCATCATAATGACATGTAACAACACATGCCCAAAAATCTTGAGCCATGTTAGCTTCATCATTCTTTGCATTTGCTGAATTTTCAGCAATAGACATGCCGGATTCCTTCTTCTTTTCATTGCATTTAGCAAGCTTTCTACACTCATCAATAGTATGACTAGCCTTCCGGCAATATTTGCATCTCTTCTTCTTTTGCAAATCACCATCATTAGAGGAATGAGTGGAAGAGGAAGCTTGAGGATTTGGTTTTGATGAACCAAAAGCTGAGCCATACTTGCTTTTCCCCTTTTGTGAGATAGCAAGTGCTTGCGTTCCCTCAATCAAACCACTCCTATTCACTCTAGATTGCTCTTCTTGCAAAAGAAGAGACACAACCTCATCAAATGCATACATATTAGGATTTCCTTTTGCAGACAAACGGAATGTAGTAGCAAAGCTTTGAAAGCATTCCGGTAATCCTTTCAACAATGTAGAAATGAGTGATGCATCCGGAATGATCTCATCTATGTTTGCCAATTGCTCTTTCAAGTCCTTGATGCGTGTCACATACACATCCACTGACTCATTTTCAGCCATACATACATCCTCAAGTTGCTTCGTCAAGTATGCAACACGTGCTTCATTACGCACGGCATACAAAGAAGCAAGAGTGTCCCATGCCTGTCGTGATGTAGAACATGACCGAATGTGTGGAACTATATGACGCTTCACTGAAAGCGCAATCAAAGCATGAGCTTGAGCATCTTTTCCATCCCATCTAAGCTGCTCCTGTGTAGGTGGAGAAGGAGAAACCACTGTACTCGAAGAAGAAGCTCCATCTGTGACAGTAGACTGTGAAGTAGAAGCACCTGCCGGTCTTCGATCTACATCTGCCACTATGTTCCAAAGTTGTTTTGCAACAAGAATGTGCTTCATCATGTAAGACCACATCGGATAGTTGGTCCCATCAAGCTTATCTTCAGCTTGAAGCATGCCAAACAAGTCATTGCTTCCCGCCATTTCACTAAGGAACAAGAATGTGACAAAATCTTCACTTCGATGAAAACTGAAATGAGTGCTGAAATTTCAGCTCACAAACCGTCACTCTGATGGTGATTCTGACTGCATGAATGGCTTCCAAATGGGGGTAAAACCCCAGCGCACCTGATGGAAATGTTTTCGGGCTGCTGAAATTCACACTTCTATGCTCCGAAGTCGATTTGCACTGTTAAAGTGCGCGTGCGCCGCGACGTGAAAAACCGAAACTTGAGAAGAAGCTGAACCTACTCTGGTACGACTGTTGGGTGTGTGTAGAAGTGCGAGAGACACACGAGAAGCACACACAAAGAGCACAAACACAGCAAGACACACGGAGAAGACGATGGCTGGAATAACTCTCTCTATTGATCGATGAACTGAACTGAAGTAAGAGCTGAATAATATCCCTAAGTACAAAGTACCACCCCATATGAGAGTATCAAGTATGTGGTAACATGGGGAAAAAACCTCTAGCCAACAGTAGAGTAAAAAGTGCCCATGTATAGGGAAAAGGTTCACATCAAAGCTACTCGAGGAACACATAAGTGTAACATGACACTCCTAGTGAATTCTATGAAATAAAAAACCTACCCAATTCAAGGGCAGCTCGATAAAAGCCATTACCAATGAGTAAAATTGCCTAGATACATCGTAAGCCCAATGCTGCAAGTTGAGGGCTACCACTAGGAATTGTACTATCGATTGTTCAGGGTCTAAGAAGGTGCAAATGGCATATTCATTAGAACTTTGCCTTAAAAATAGGCATTGCATCACCTATGGAGTGAGTGACTCAACCGTGACTATGCTTTGGTAGGCAAGTAGAGGCATTGCGTGACTTCGGCCATGGTGATGCAGATTTGGATGCCATTGATGGTAAGTATCCACACATCTATCAAAGAGGGCTCTATAGCTATTACGCAAGCTATGTTTTCTAAATTGAGGTGAGTAATAACCTCATCACAATGTAGGAGCACAAAGTCTTCCAGACCTCAGGTGCCTAGGATCGACTATACGGTGGATTCATTGAATATGATCAACATCGCTCAAAAAGAGAAAGTGCTTCCATGGTGGTGGAGGAAAAGTTGTGCAAAGCTTGTGATAGCAAAGGGCTAAACTGCACAAAAGTATAGAGCATAAGACAATGTTGTGGCACACAAGAGTGATAGTGTAAAACAATTTTGTAGATTATCGATGCAGTATATAACTGAAAATTATAATGATGAGGTCACAAGGTCGAGAGAGGAATGAGGATGATTTGCACGAGTCAAGGGATTTTGATAAATCGTAATGCGGTAGCATGTAGACGTGGGTAGCAGATTAAATGTCTAAGCACGTGGCAAGCATCCAAAAAGGGCATAATTTTGACTCATTGACTTGACTTTTGATCTGTTCTCTGGCAAGGGTCTGCAACCAAAAAGTTATTGGACTGAGCTGAGTCAAGATACAATAAGGTCCAAACCGTCGCACTTTAAATTTTCTTACTTTGCAATCCGTTTTTGAAATATAAAATAATACTAATTATCCTTCAGAGAAAATCTGTGTCTTCAAGAATCTATTGTGGGGATGATCTTGTCGAATTTGAAATTCCTACATGAGAAGAAAACTCATGAACCGCTCTTTGTCTAATGCACAGAGGACATCTAGTCGATGATAAATAGAGCCTTTGGTAGCCATTTTTGGTCTAATGCAACTCATAGGCTAGGTACCACTACTTCCATGTGAGCAATGGCTTCTAGCCCATAGGCCAATTTAAAGGGAGTGAAACTGGTGGTGACTTTATAAGTAGTACGGTAATCCTAGAGCACAAATGGCAATAACTAGTCCCATCATTCGAGATAATCTTGGATTAATTTTTTCAGCATTGTGACCATAGTTTTATTAGTACTTTCAACTAATCCATTATCTTGTGGGTAGTACAATGTGTATATTTATGAATGAGATTGAAACCCCTTGATAATGTCATGATGAGGTCCTTCGCAAAGTGAATACGACGGTCCGAGACAAGTTACAAAGGGAGGCCAAAACGGGGAAATACTTCCTTGGTAAGGCACTGTGCTACCATTCTAGTGGTCAAAATTTTCATAGCCCAGACCTTAGCCCAACGTGTGGCATAATTTGCATAGGTGAGGATATGATGGTTATTAGTTGATATTGCGAGTGGAGAGATAGGGCTGATAAAATTGAGTCCCCATTTCTAAAATAGCTCTAATGGTATAACATAATGAAGGGGAAAGTGTTGTCGAGAAAGAGGTTGTCTGGTGTATTGACAAGGGTCACATGATAGAATGTACTTTCGGATGTCTCTTTGTAAGGTCGGCCACCACAAGACACTCTGTAAAATTTTGAGGATGGTAAGGTTAGCCGAAAAATGACCGCTGTAAGGTGGGTGTGATCCAAGTGAATGACATATTCTGCTTCATGAGTTGGAATGCAATGTAGTCAGGCAGCGGATGGATCATAATGGTATAACTGTCCAACTATTAACCAAAAGTGTTTACTATACAAAGCTAGGCATTTTTGGGTCACATACGATAAATTGTTTGGATCCATTCCGGTGGTTAAAAATATAAGTAACAAGTTGTAGGAATTCTAGGTGAGGTCAAGAGGGATAGTAGGCTCAATGGGCTATGTCATGTAAATAGTTGGAGGAGCATCATTAATGCATTGAGTTAGTTCACCATCATTCAATCGTGATAAGGAATCAATAATCACCCCAAAAAGTGGAGGACTTCCTTTGGTGTGTGGGGAGGTGAATCTTGTAAAACTGATGTAACCTTTTTGGGGTCCACTTGAGTTCCTTTGATCAAAATAATGTGGCCCAAAAATTTTCCCACAGGATACCACAAAAATAGATTTATGCAGGTTTAGATAGAGATGATATTGGCATTTTAAAAAACTGAGTATGAGATGATTTAGTTGATCAATTGCTTGACTGAAAATAGAAAAATCACTTGCCCAAAACACATGATTGTACAAGCATACTCCCAGATTTTGATGAAAGCTATTTTTGGTATGTCTTGTTCAGCCATTCGTACTTGGTTGTAACCACTATAGCCATTGAGGAACAAAGATATCTCTTTTCCGACCACTTCATCCAACATACTATTTAAAAAAGGTAAAGAGAATGGATTTCAAAGAGTGGCTTCATTCAATTTTTGGTAATCCACGTATACCCGTAATTGTTTATTTTTCTTAGGTACTAGATTGGGGATATCCATTCTCAATCAGAATAATAAATCCTACTTTAATAAATGTTCTACTTTGGCCTTTACTAACTTTGCGTAGTGGGGATTCATACGATAACTAGTTTATCAGATTGGTCATGCATCCGATTTGACAAGCACGTAATGTTGGTAAATATAGGGGTCTATACCCTTCATGTCAGTGTAATCCCGTGCAAAAATTTTCAGCAAATTCGGTTAATAATTATAATAGATCATTCTGGAAGGGCTTCTTTATGGTCATACTTATTTTAATAGGTTTCTCTTTACATTAGATTCTAAATAATGTGTGACAATTTGATCTTCTAGTACGCATATTTGCATATCTCTAGTCTTTGGTTCATATGCCGAAACATCTATCGGTACATTGAGTGCGGTCATCTACATGGTGAAGGTGCTCAAGGACCATTGATCCAGAACATATTGCAAATTAATAGTCCCGAGTGTAAGCAAATCCTGATTGGCTATTAAAAATTCAATTTCTTCACCATCAAATAAACCATCCAACATATGGATGGGTTTAGCTACATGGGGCATGGTACGACTTTTGCAAGGCATGAGGTCATCAAGGGGGATGATATACTTCTAGTGATTTTGTTTAAAAACAAGTTCTTTTATAGGCTAGTTATGCAAGATCTTGGCCTGTTTTAACCATGGTCTTCCAAATAGTAAATTGTAATCTAAACTAGATTCAAGAAATGCCAAAACAACAAATCTCATGTGAAATATGGCTCCTTGTAGTGTGATTGGTATATTTTTTACTATTCCAATTGGACGTACTTGTGATTGGTTGATCATCCTAATAAAAAAATTTGTCAGTTCTAGATTTGTCCAGCCCAACTTCTGACAAATTGCGATCACAACAATATTTACATTGGACCCCCATCTACCAAAACTTTTGGTATATAATGATTTTTGAACCACACCATAATTAATGGGACCTTATGGTCTACTATAATATCAAGTTCCAGTTGGACTACTGCCATCACTGTTTCTGGTTCAATCTTCTTCTAATAGTGCTCAAAATATTGCCTAACTTTCGAGACCAATGTTAATAATTGTCCCAAGGGGCAATGTGATGGGGACATTTGTCAGAACATTCCAGGTAGTAGCTATCTCAAAGTCCTGTGCCGGTGAGACAAAATTTGGTAAGTTCTATTTTTTCCCTATTATGGCTTTGTCCAATACAGGTGTTGTTTTTGTGAGAGGAGGGGGAGAAGCAAATACATATGGTTCATGCAAGGCCCAACTCATAGCTTTATTCATCATTCACTATTTCTCTTTAAAGCTAGGTTGAAATGATGCTACAACTAGATGTAGGGTCTTATCAAAATAGGTTTATATGTTAGCTGTTTGGGGTTCTTCACTTGTAATAACAACCATGTTAGCCATGGGATTCCACTGTTCTTTTTTTTGCTTATCA
This sequence comes from Ceratopteris richardii, assembly GCA_020310875.1. Classification (NCBI taxonomy): domain Eukaryota; kingdom Viridiplantae; phylum Streptophyta; class Polypodiopsida; order Polypodiales; family Pteridaceae; genus Ceratopteris; species Ceratopteris richardii. Next base: position 60,675,434 of record CM035412.1, on the reverse strand, counting down.
TAATCCTGAGTGTCCTTAGAATGTCATTGTATGTGGCCCACTTCCCCACAAAAATGAAACCTTGGCAGTAAAGTGTAGTCTACAAGGTTTGGATTCCCCTGGTTCCATCTAGGGGGGCCGTAACTTGGAAAAAACTTGTGGTTGAGAGATATCTAGTATTACGTAAATATGGAGGAACATAGCTACTTGTTGTTGCTCCTGGTTTTTAGATTACTATATTGATAACTAGTCTATCCTATGTTTTTGCATTATAAGGGCAATTATGTGTGGAATGGGTGGAACATTCACAAAGAGCACAATATATTTGACATAGAAAACCTGTTTCAATGTTTTATCTGGCTTGTTTCTTTCAATCTGCATTCAATCCAGGTCTTTTGCAAATCCTCCAATCTTATGTTCGAGTTGTAGTTCCATATTTGCTATTGCATCTAAGGCCATTCCTCTGATACATCATATAATCATAATTTGTCATAATTGGGGTTCCAACCATTAATAAACCAGTGTGTGATAACATCCGTTGGTAGGGTTGCATTCCCTGTAGGTAATTGTCGTAAATGTGTTTGAAAAATTGTGGCGTACTCTTGGAATCTTTGGTTTGGCTTCTATTTGTTATTCTATAGGAAGTAAAAAATTTGGGTTGAGCTCTTCTTTAACCAAAATCTATGCAAGAAAGCATCTCGTACAGTTTCACATTGCTGAAAATGGTTCACGTCAAAGTCAGCTAGCCATCTGGAAGCCTCATTGACTAGAGTAGAATGGAACACTTGTGATTTGTACACATAATTAGGGATCACAAGTGTTCCACAGGCACCCATTTTTGTAAATATATATTTCTATTAAATTCATATTTTGATAAATAGTCATTGACCAAAAAGGCAAGACTCAAACAATGTAACTTTTTGGCAAAGATTAATATAACTATGACCGAAATCCACCACACGGAGAGAGAACCCTGGATGTACACTAGGAAGTTCTTCTACCAATGGTGCTTCGAGCACACGTTCTCTTCATTCCGATATTGATATCATTTTTTATGTCTCCAATTTTTGTTTATATATCTACAATTTTTGTTTATATATCTACATGGTCTGTGATTGACTATTCGACAAATTAATTTGTGTGTGAAGGAACTGTGTCTATTTATCTTACATATAGCAAACTTTGACGTTAGAGACAATGACACAATTTTTTATGTTTCTTTATTTTCACTCTTTTGTTTGAACACGTTAGAGACAATGACACAATTTTTTATGTTGTTTCACATGAAATATAGACAAATATGGTGGAAGTTCCACGGCCCTCTGTAAATTCATCCCTACTTCATGTTTGAAAGCTCTTCGAGACTTGTGGGAAGGATGTTGAAGTGTTTGATAAGTTTTCTTTGTCAAAAATTCATCGTTGGAATGTTCGTCGCTTTTCGAGATGCCTATGCTTGTCGGTTTCTTTCTTACTCCAAAATAAAAGGGATTTCTATTTCTTGTATTAATGCACATTTTTGGATGTTTCGGCCAAAGTTTAATCTCCCTATGCTTGAACTGATCGAAAAAACAAATGTACAAATGAATGGGCATAGTACTCATGGGACCTCCCGTATTTCACAAAGCAGGAGTTAAATTACCCGAAGACAAGCACTAAGAAAAACTACCCGTAGGCATATGGTTTAATACTACTTGAAGGCATTACATTGACCTTATGCCCATACATGTTCGATAGTAGAGGGGGGTTGAACCCTCGCCCCTGCCTCAAGAGGCAGAAGGCCCAACCACCCACACCAACGTGCATGGACATTAATGCACATTTTGATGAGTTGACCAATGACCTCATTGATATGCTGTGTGTGAACTACTCTCCTTGAGTTGGAAGGCATTCTATATAGGATTAATTTAAATTTTGAAAGAGCAATTGTACAAATGAATGAGCGTATTATTGATGTCTCTTCATATCCCACAAAGCAAAGACATACAACAACCTTCTCCTCCTCCCTATTACACAAAGCAATCAAGATAGAGACATCAAAGGTCCTTACAAGCTAAAAACTCAGCAAATGTTTAATCATTTTTTTTTATAAAATGGAGGTTTGGCAAGTTCCTACTTCTTGAGCTTTAACTTTGAAAAAACAATTATACAAGTGAATGGGCATAGTAACCCAGAGACCCCTTTATCCCATAAAGCAAGGGTTAGACAAGATTACAACTAATTTAGATCAACCAAAACCATTACATGTCCAACTCAAGGGTTGAACACAAGACCTCCACCTCAAGAAGCTAGTGCCAAACCAACCCACTTACAAGACGTCGACACGTTTAACCAATTTGATGGCCCAAAAGCATAATTGATGATGCGGCATACACATACTCATAATCCACCTCCATCAATGACCAAGGTATCTAATGTACATCCTATAAAACCCCATATGAATTGCAAAATGGTTTTACATGGCAAGCTGTCCTTCAAAAGAGAGCTAGGGGGAGCGAATAAAACTTAGGCATTACATTCCAAAAGCTTGACCCATGTCCATTAGGATAGCTCGGAAGTTCTAGTGAAATTTCACCATGTTGAAACTTGATTATACTCACAGGGGTAGCACATGGATATGTTTTCGGGTGACCAGAGATCACTTTTTGGGTCACCCGAAAAGTGTCCCAAGAGCACATGAATGTCCGGTGGCCGGATTTCGGGTGGCCAGAGTTGGAGTTTGGGTCACCGGATTTAGGTGCACATGAAGACTTGGTGATCAAATTTTGGGTGGTTAAAGAGACGGACACAATGACACATACATACATGCAAGATAAAACACATGCATCATATATTTGGACCTCTCTTAAATTAATTAATTGAACCTCAAGATTCCATTGAAATAGCAATTGATAACTGCCAAAAGTAACTCTAGAAACATTATCATCTTCTTGATCTCTTATCTGTGAGGAATGGAATCTTCGCCTTGCATGATAAGAGTCTATCCAGTGGATGGTATCCTGGATATTCCACCACCATTGTCTTTTATACTTGTATCCATATTAGAACAAGACTTCCACCTCCATTTACAGTATGGAAGTCAATAAATTTACCCTTCCGAAAACCCAAACATCTTAATATTGTATTTTCCTTGGTTGCATTAATATTCAATCTCTTTATCTATGATTTTAATTTTGACGTATGTATTATTGAAAGTATAGAAGCGTGACATATGTATAAATGGATGATGAACATTGGTAGACAAAGATAAGATATGTGTGTCATTAGAATCTGATGAATTATAGTTCACATACATAGCAAACCAATCTCTCTTTTATAACGAAAAGAACGAAAAATTAAATACACTTAAGAATAAATGCTATACTATTGAGAAATAGAAAAAAATAGAATCCTCGAAATTAGTGGTGTTCTTTAGTAAACATATCTCGTGAATTCCTTCTTATGGCTTTTAAGATCATTATGTTAAAGGCGGCAAAAATAGCTTGACGCGAAGCCAAAACATTGGAAAATAATGTCTATAATCAACATCATATAAAATTAATAATAAAATAATATATTGCTGGACTTTTGGTCACCCGAACAGACTGGTGCTAACGCGCACCAGTCCGTTCACCTTATCGTTTTAAGGTCACCCAAAAAGTGACTTTTTTACTCGAAGTCTTGGCAGAATTCTTTCGAAGGTTCTCACTCCCAAAGGTTCTTCTATTGATAAGGACGGTGTGCTTCCAACTTCTTTACCCGAAGTCCGGCAGAATTCTTCCATGTGCGAGGCCTAGTGTACTTCCGAAGGTTCTTCTATTGATAAGGACGGTGTGCTTCCAACTTCTGACAGGGCGATGCGCCGCTAAGTCTTGACGATCCCTGTGCGAGTGCAGAATCTCAGGCCTTAAATTTGATGCTCAAACAACTTGAACATTTGATTTAGTATCTTCTTTTTATAATACATATATATGCCAAGTTATATGAATGTTTTGAATTTATTTTTGCACGTTTATTTCCAATGACTTCATTCCCCATTGCAGAATATATATTTTTTTCTTTGTGTCGTTGCGCAAGGCTTACATTCAGTGTTTACTTTAGTCTATAGTTTATTTGAGATGTTGGTTTTGAACATTTAACCATGTCGAGATGTTGGTTTTGAACATTTAACCATGTCATTTGGTTTTATCCATAGACATATTCCTAAATTTAAGGCGATGCCCATAATCCTTGAGTGCTGGAGTTATATTATACATACACTTCTACCACAGCAGGTAGGGAAAACGATTGCATGTGTTTACAACAACTTTACATCATTGCAGTTGAGGTTTTACACACATTCGAGGACCTATTGTGGATGTCCAAAGTGATTTTTTTTTTTTTTTGTTTGGAATTTGGAGGTTTTATATGCAGACTGTAGTCAATTTATTCATCCAAAGAATGCTCTATTTGCATACTGAACATATTCTTATCTACAGCAGCTCTGTTTGAGAACTACCTCTCCCAATGTATCCACATTTAATTTGCATTCGTAGGTAACATCGAGAATGATATTGCATTTTTATGTTAACTCCGTTGGTCAAAAGCAGCAAGCATGAATCTTATTGCAGCTATACTGGAAACTTTCCAGTGTTTTACTCTGAATCTTCCTTTTGGAGGCAAAAATATAAATATATAAAGATATCATTATCTTATATGTTTGCTAGAAAAGATTTTGTTTTGGAAATAGGCTGGAGCATAATTCTGATGTAACTTTACCATGTGAAAGTAGAAGGATGGCCACCTTTGAATCCAGGGGATCCTCTGTATTTTTGTGATGCCCAATGCTGAGCACCAAATTTAAGGCCTGCCTGAGAAGCGTGAGTTCACAGTCGCTGTAGTTAGGGTGCCGAGAGATGATGACCTCGTGCATGTGGCCCAGCACTGCAGATGCGATCCTTCAGTCCGCTGGTCTGCGATCCTTCAGATCGCCGTTAGTCACGTCCTATCCGATTTTTGAACCTCCTGCCAAGACAACCTGCAAAGCTCCCAGCAGATACAATCGCAGCTCCACTGCCTTTGTCATCTTCTCTCTACTCTGAAGGAACCATAGCAGCACTATGGGATCTCAGCGGCCTGCGGATTTCTTCTCACTTTCGAACGAACGCATTCGGCGACTTGCACATAATCTTAACAGCAGTTTTTTTCACCTGCTCGACTCTTTTGTCAGGCAAATAAAGCACTCCAAAAGTATATAACACGGCGTCAGAAACAAGCTTGAATGGTGTACTACGCTTCTGATTTCACCCATAGTCTAGATGAGAGCTCCGAGTGCTGCGGGGTCTCATCTACTCTAGAAAGCTCGCCATCAGAACCTCCGGTCCCCACATGCCTTATACTTCAAGCTTCTAACGACATCGTTTGTAAATTATGTATGCGAGATGCAGGCATGCAATCTCTTACCAGCCACGAGCATCGTGTCCATGAGCGAGGGCATCCCAGACAAGTTTAGTTTCATTAAATGTTTAAAACAATTAAAAGGAAGGTCACAGATTGTAGCTGGTAAGAGGTTACATGCCTGCATCTTACAGACACAATTCAAGGCTGATGTTGCCGTTATCACTGCGCTTCTCTGCATGTATGGTCATTGTGGGTACTCAGAGGAAGCATTCCGGCTATTTGAGCAGATGCCGGAACGAAACGTCGTCACTTGGAACGCTATGATAGTGTTGTCTGCTCGGTGTCGTGATAGTGATTTGGCTTTACATTTATTCCAGCAGATGCTGCTTGAGGGTTTCATTGCCAGTGCAGCCACCTACACGTGCATTATACAAGCAGCCTGCAATGCGATGTTGCTTAGTGAGGGTGCCCACCTACATGCTATCGTAATCGCTGCCTGCTTGGATTCTGAATTGATTATTTCAAATGCATTAATGACCATGTATTGTAAGTTTAGGAGGGCTGATGAGGCACATACATTATTTCACAAAATGCTTGAACACAACGTAGTATCGTGGACCGTTCTGATCACTTGTTACTTGCAGCAAGGTAATTGGTTCTCTACCTTTCAGGCCTTCCAAGATATGCAACTTTCAGGCATCACACCTAACTCTTTCACTTTTGTCTCTCTTCTTTCTGTTTGCGCTGCAGAGAAAGCTTCAAATCAAGGCCAATGGGTTCATCAGTGTGTCTGTTTCCACTATTCAAAGCCAGACACCATCCTGTCAAATGCATTACTGCATATGTACAGCCAGTGTGGTAATCTTGAGGATGCTTGGGGCGTTTTTAAAGCTATAGATGATCATGATGCTATTTCATGGACTACCATCATTGCGGCACACAGTCAGCAAAATTTTGATGAAAAGGCTCTGCAGCTTTTCAAAATCATGCAGGAAACAAGAAATATCTCTGATAATGTAGGGTATATCACTGTCTTGAATACAATTTCAACTCCAGAGGCAGTTGCAGAGGGAAAACGCATTCATGTTAGCATACTGAATACCAAGTTTGCCGGAGATCCTTCAGTTGGCATGGCTATTTTGAATATGTATGGAAGATGCAACCTAGTCGAGGATGCGTGGCATGCTTTTGAAAGGCTGCCATGTCAGAACTTTGGTTTATGGAACACAATGCTCAAAGTATTTGTTGAGCAAGGCGAAGCAAGGAGGGCGTTTCAGATATTCTGTCAAATGAAAGAGGAAGGTTTTTTGCCAAATCATGTGAGCTTTGCTCACACCCTTAGTCTATGCACAGATCAACTGAGTTCATTAGAGGGGAAGCGAATACATGTTCAAATTTTTAGCGGTGGATATGATATGAGCTTGGCATTGAGAACTGCCCTTCTTTTCATGTATGGGAAAGATGGTGATCTAGAGGCTGCACTGGCACAGTTCCATCCATCTTTTGAATGTGATACTGCATTTTGGAATGCCATGCTTGGGATCTTATCGTGCCATGGTAGGGAGGAAGATGCCATACATCTGTTCCACAAAATGCAGCAATCTAATGCTGCTCCAGACAGGATAACTTTCATGAATTTAATTTTGGTATGCGGTCATTGTGGCCTCATTGATCTAGGCTGCAACCTCTTCTACACAATGCATGCAATTTGGGGTATTCGGCCAGATTTAGAGCACCTAAATTGCATGGTTGACCTTCTGGCCCGGGCAGGTTGCTTGGAAGAAGCAGAGGAGCTGATAGAAAGGATGGGGAGCATGTCAAATGCAACTACCTGGACAGTGCTAACAGCTGGCTATAAACAACATGGCTTTATACAAGACAGTGTTGAAGCTGCTAGGAAAGCCATTGAACTTGAACCTATGGATTCTGGAACATATATTCTTTTGTCAAATGTTTGCTCATAATGAACTGAATTGTGAGACTAAATTTTAATGGGTCACTTTGAAGCACATGTGATAAAACACTTACTCAAGGAAGGGATTCCAATTACTCTGTTACATTGCACACTGAGGAAGATTTGAAGAGAATCAACACAGTATAAAGCACTTACTCATGGACTGAAGTTGAGAGGAGGATCTTAAGAGAGTAAGATTCCATATGCCAAAGATATAGGTAATGTGAGCTATTTGTATCAAATAAGGCCTGGCAAAGAATTTTGCGGAACTGAAAATCAGATCAATGACAAGCATCATGGTGGGCCTTTACTTAAAAAGATGTTCAGTGGGAAGGTAAAAAATTATAAACAACAAAGGAACTCTATTCTAATTCTAATGCTGTTCGATCACCGAACTCTATGAATAATTTTGTCATGTGCCATGTTATTCTAGGTAATCGACTGATATGATAAATGGGCATGAGACACAGATCCAAGACCCCTACAAAGATATTGAATCGATACTATTGTTATAGTCAGATTGTATTCAGGCATACAGGACAATCTGTTCCACTCACTTTGTTGATAGATTCCTGTCTTTTATCTGAGGAAATATCATTTTGGACAAGTGATGCTACTGGCCAGACATAGATACAAGTGCTGATATATAAAATGGATAAGAAAGTGCCAAGAGCCGAGCAGTGAATCTTCACAAATTTCCTGACCCTTGTCAAAGATATTTGGCACCTGTTATTTCACTAGTGAAAGCCAACCAAGATCGGTGTCTGCAGAATTTTTTGGCAGAATCTCCCAGTTGGTCAGGTTAAAAAAAGGGAAGCATTATGTTCTGTGAACTGAAAACTTTGTTGAAGAGCAATATTGCAGGTCCATCAGGTGAGTTTCGGGCATCAGTTATACAAAGACTCAGAAAATGAAAGAAGTGCCGAGAGCCGAGCAGTGAATCTTCACAAATTTCCTGACCCTTGTAAATCATATCTGGCACCTGTTACTTTGCCAGTTAAGGCCAACCACGATCGGTGTCTGCAGCAGGATTTTTTGGCAGAATCTCCTAGTTGCTTAGGTAAAAAGAAAAGGGATGCAGTATGTTTTGTGAACTGAAAACCTTGTTGAAGAGCAATATGGCAGGCCCATCAGGTGGGTTTTGGGCATCAACTCTTTTATTTTCCTCAAGGAGATAGATTGTAGGCTGTAGCTTGTGTAACATATGGTCTTTATATGCTGTGCATATGTGTGATGTGAAGAGAATCAAAACTTTTCAAATGTATCCCTCAGATAAATTTCAGGGCATCTGCAAAGGAGCTTTAGCAAATGGATGACAGTAGAAAAGACAGAGAAGAGTGGTCTACAAAAGTTATATTCAAGGTGGTATGCTTTAATTCCACTTTGAGAGTTAGATTGTGTGTAGTGACTGAAGCTAGCCTCTTGTGACGCTCAAATATCCAAATCCATTGTTTTAATTATTTTTTGCCCTGGACTTGCAATGGTAAAGTCTGAGACTAGTCAGAAGGGACATAGTGTGTGATATATGATAACAACTTGTTGGTGCCATCCTGGATCCGCTCTGTTGATCAGACAAAGTACAAGCCAAAACATAGGATGCACATCGGACTCGCTTCCCAGTCATAGACCTGGACGGGCTCCTGGCTCACCCGAGTGTGGGAGCCTGCAACTACATGGGTGGCCATCTCCACCAGGGCTGGTATCCAATTCCATCACACCCACAGCAGACTGTATGGGAAACTCCACAAAATGGGTCTAGAGTCCTATTGTGTGTACACAAGGATATGCACAAATGGGCCAGAATAGGACTCGGTTAAGGAGATGGGCCAGTTCATACTGGCAGGTCCTTTCCCATTTGGCCAGATATAGCTACAGGGACGCATCTGGATCTCCTAGGAGAGTGGGGACACAACACTACTATTAAAGATTATGGACGTGGATAAAAGATCTTGGTCTTGTCCAACATAACTTTGGGAATTTCTAGCATGATTATTTCAATAGTAAACTCAGGACAGGTCAAGGATGTTTGCTTGATACATTTTCAGCTTTTTCTATTTACAACACTACTGGTTGAAGAGGGATCTTATACATTATATCAGATTTAGACATATTTTCCATTCAATATATGGAAAATCAAGTCTTCAAGGAGCTACTTTTTATCATAAACCCAGTTCTTTTGATCATGTACTTCAATCTGCACAAGTTTCTGGGAAATAAACATATTGACTCTGAAGTTTCTCGATGTGTACATTAGTAGGGTAAGAGCTTTTTAGAATCGAAGAAGGAAAAGAACCAGACAGTTAATTGAATTCAACCAACAAACAGAATGACATAGGACCTTGTAGATAACTACAACTGGTGTTAACTGTTGGGGTTCATCTACGATTACTTAGTCGTGGAAGCCACCACGAAGGGTCGAGAAAGATGAAGATATAAATATTTTATGACTAGATCATATTTTAAACATTACGATCAGATGTCACTACTTCAGGCTACTCTGTAAGTGTTGATATATTAAAATTGCGGCAAGAATCTCAGGCAAATAGATATAAAGGTCCTTAATACAGGTTTCCCTCTTCGTTTCTTGCTGTTATTTAAAGTGAGCCTCTTTTTTCCTTTTAATGCAGTGGTCTTTTTCTTGGTGATGAAATGATGGATCTTTTTTGAAATGCAATGACTTTCACTTCAATGACATAGTCTTCTTCTTTGTGAAGCTTGCAGATATTTTGAATTCGCTCCATCTGTCAATGCAGCTGTGGATATGACTGCCTTCCCTGCTCTGGGCATTTGTATGTTTTTGTTTTCCTTAACTGAAAAATTCTCATATAAGGTTAGGTGTTTTTTTTTTCAATTTCAGCTTGTCTTTTTCTTTTGCAAAAGTTTAAAGCTGTTGCTCTTTCCATCGCAGCCAAGCAAACCTCTTTACGTGCCATATTTGCAAGTAGCTAATACTGTGCAGTTGTTTATTCAAAGAGAAGTCGCAGAGCCCGTCCTACAGATGAATCTGCAAACAGTGTATATTGCTGAGAACTTTGAGCTTTTCAACTGCAAGTGATTCTATATTTTGCATAGCAACCATAATTGAAAAGGGACTTTTCAGGATTCACCAGGTTCGTAGAAAAATGATTTAATGCAAATTTTATTTTTTAAAGCGAACTTTCAACAGCACTTCAATGCATCTTCTCCCGATAGACTTCTTGCATAACCTTTCATTGATGATGAGCATAACTGTGGCTCTTTCTACTGACTTGACAGTATCTGATATGTAGAGAACGAATATAAGAAGCAGGACAATTCATCTCTTCATAGATTTATCAGGGAGATTGAGCTCCATGTGGCTGTACGATTTTCAAGAAGCAAAATAAAGTTGAAATTGCTTATTGCCGTTGATGAATGTTTACACTTTATTTTGTTTTCCTCAGTTTGGTGTGCAGGACATTGGATGCATTGCCACAGTTTATTGCACAGAACTATTCAGTTGATTTGCCTCTGCTGCTCCTGATATTCTCCACGGACATGGATTTTATGAATTGAAAGCTGGGCATCATACAAGTAGATCAATCCTAATTGCATCATTCCTTTTTTTTTTGAGAGTACAATGAACTGTTGGAAATTTAGTAGGCCCATAACTAATACCACAGGTCCAGAGGTCCAGGATCTACGACACAGATTTCAGCAATCTTCCAATATTTACAAAACATAAACATACCACACTTAATCATACAAATGATGAGACAAAGATAGAGAAAGATTATACAACATGTGTAAAGTGTTACGTAAGCCAATGCTTACTCACATCATATATACAAATGTCAATATAACAATGTGGGAGTCGAAATTCTCAACCACTCTGTGTGAACAAAAATAGATGGATGAGTGTATGTACAGAATTTACAAGAATATTCAGATGTAGGAACAGAAATCTGAATATGTATGAGATGTATGACTTGATATGTTGTAGAAGAGTGAATATGAGTGACATAAAGAGGAAACATCAGTCTGAAACTGATAATCAGCAAGCCCTCATCTGAACTTAGGCTATGGAAGACCCTAAATCAGATATGTGTGTGAAAAGATCACATACTTACAAAAGTAGCAAAGAATGCTAACAAGTTTGCTGCTAGAAATCCTCAAACTCATATGAACATACCTTCTCGAACACCTCATCCAAATATGCATAAAGCATACATGTACTGATTCTCTTGTACCTATGCCGAATAGGACGACTCCTGATATGGATGCCACTGCCTCCATAAACTTCAAGTAGTACTTGTGTGCATAAAGAGAATATGTACCTGAATTTTTAACATAAGATGCAAATTTTATGTTAACCTCCATCCAATCTCTTTGCAGTACACTGAAATCTTCGTGTAGAAGGTAATCTTCAAATACATTATGTAGATGGCTGATCCACACCACCAAGCTGCTGATGGATAAGGCCTCTCCATAAGCAAGAGTGTGAGCACACTCTTCTTCTCCAAGAAGAACTCCATAGCTGCTCCTCAACATGCTCCAAGATAGCAACATGGCTGCTCCATGTGCTAAGAAACATCACCTCTATTGAGGTACCAAAGCTTCCAAAGCTTGTGTTGCAATAGGTGTAGGTGAATGAACAATGAGCCAAAGCTCTTGTTATATAGTATTGTTTGTCCCTTGAAAAGCTATACCGAAAAGTTTCGTAGCAAAAAAGCACTCCAATCGTAGCTTTAATCGATCACGACACATAAGTTCGTTAACACGATCGTTGCGTTTGTCATAAGCTTTTTGATAAAGCAAAAACTATTATCGCGTTCGCTGTGTTGCCGATGGGAATTGAACCCGGTTCACTACTATGGGAGGACGATGACTTAGCCATGGCACTGGGCGCTTTTAGTTGTATAGAAGCTACAAAAGATAGCTACACATACTACGTATACTGTGAGCAAATTTGATCAATGGACAATGTACTTATATGACATTGTTTCCAACAATCCCCCCTGCAATGTCATTTTGGTACAAAATGAAATGAACATGTAACTTCATTCATCTGCAAATTTTTATAAGCTTCAAATTTGTACTCCTCAAATTGACCTTCAAATCTTTTCTTCAAAAATCTTCTTCAAAATTGAATTTGACTTTTCTTCAAACTTCAAACAACTTGAACTTGCTGAATATGAGTCATAATACTTGAGAAAATATGCAAACTAGATATCCAATAGTGTACTCATCAAGCAATCATTTGCTTGATAACAAATGTAGCAAGTAGTGACTCTGAACCTGCTATCTCTTGTCTTTTCAAACCTGTAAACATACACTAGGATCCACATATTTGCATTTACCTTACGAAAGCTTTCTCAACGTACTTCTGCTGTGTCATGTAAATACATTATGCATAATCAAGAACTGAATCCTAGGACTTGTGACTGACAACTCATAACTTAGTGTATTATGAACACTGCTGGTTCATCTCTGACTGTACTCAAGTCAACTCAAGTCAAGTCAACTCAACTCAACTCATGAGTCTCAAAATTTCATATCTATGATGTCATCTTGTCATCATCTTTGTTTTATCTGTAAGTCCTTCATACCTCTTTCCTTCAGAATCTGGTATAAACATAAATGTGCACACTTCTGAAAACATACCTCTTTGAAATATCAAATTTCTCTTCAATAGAACTCTGGAACCTTCTCCTGATCATGAACACCCTAACAGGAATTTTCTCTAGACATTCTCCTTCTTCCTTCTTCTTTCAAAGCTGGAACATAAAGAAAAATTGACAAAGGAAATATAGGAATACCTGATATAGGAATACCTGGAATACTTATAGATATGAATCTGCATTCTTTCACATATGGCTGAAAATAAGTCTTTATGTTTCATCACCTCCTAGGATGATTTAACACTAGTATCCATAATTCTTCAATCAGACTTTATGAAATCTGGAAAGTCTCCTTCATAAATCTAATCTTTCATAACATTAATACCTGTGTCTGAAATAAATAATCTGAACCCTTTATTAGCATTGTGCACATGCCAATAGCTTTCCCTGTCATTCCTCAACTTCCAAAAATCGAGAATAAGGTTAGCGGATCTATCATAAAAACCTTGCTGAAGGCATTTTAGGATTCATAACCTTCTGCAACATAACAAGTATTTTCTTTTATCTCTCTGCAATAAATCTGATAGAACCTGAATCTTTGACTTACTTCTTCCAATCTTAAAGAACTTTCATGAACAAAGGATAGATATCTGACTCATAAATACTAAAGATCTTCATGATCATTCAAGATCATTCAAGATCATCCAAGATCTATCAAGATCTTATAAGATCATACGAGATCATCCAAGATCAATGATCTCTCCAACAAAATACCTGTGTAGAATCTTCCCTCATCAAACCTTCATGACTGAATGTTTGATTTGCTACCTGAATATCTCCAAGTGTCTATGCTTCTCACAAAGTTGTAAAACTTTTCTTCAAACAAATCCTTCCCAAGAATCTGCAACTCCTACTTGAAACATAAGTGGACAAAATCTCACCTTGAGAACTCCAAAAGCTGCAAGTTGATACTTCATATCTTTCATATTCTTCCGGGTTTATGAAATTATCTGCTTGAATTTCTTTTGGCTAACTCCACTTCTCAATCAAGTGATAGGATCTGATGGAACACCTTTTTGAATACAAGCATGTATCCAAAAGTCAAGACAACATAGAAAGTAGATTCTCCACCTGACTGGTACATCAAAAAATCTGAATTTTTTGAAGTTTTCTAAAAATACTGAATATGAGGTAACCTTTCCAAACATAAAACCTCTCTCCAACCAAGTAGCTTTGAATTGGCACTCCAAGAATTCTTTGAAGGAATATATAGCTACCTGCTCAAAATCTTCAACTTATATATAGCTCATACATATGAGTCAAAATATACAAGTTGTCTTCAAAATCTGCTTCTTTTCTATCTCTCAATGCAATTCTTTGCCAAATCTACTAAATCATGACCAAGTATAATGCAAAACAAGAAACTGTTTCTTCTTTATACTATCTTCACACAAGATATTCTCGTAGACTTGTCTTTGGATGTAGAAGATAAAATAGGAAAAGTATATGGAAAATATATGAGAAAAGGAAGTCTTACTTTTCTTTTTGAAATGATAGACTTTCTTCTTCTGCTTCTTTCACCTGATGACGTCAACATCTTCAAACTTCTCTTCCATACCTTTTGTTCTCTTCATCTTGAAGTAGCAAGCATGCTTGACTTCTTCAAATGAATTTTTCTCTTCCTCTAGTGCTAAGAGTAAGAGACAAAACAAACATGGTATATAAATGGAAGTGAACATAGAATCATGTTTTACCATCTCCTCATATCTCTGAATCAAAATTCTGTTTTAAATGACTGATATGACTGAATTCACCAACCTTTTGTTTGAATGATGAATTACCTTTCTAGAGTTACCTCTCTAGATACCAAATGTGAGCAAAAACTTCCAACCAACTTAAAACACAAGATTGGCTGAAAACAAAACTGATATGCTCTCCACATTTGTCTTCTTAGATGAACTTTCTTGCTATGAAAGAGTTCTCTCAAAACTCTCTAGAAAAACCTCTAGATACCTGTTTTGATGTAGCCTTTAACTTTCAAATCATGAAAGTATATAAAAGCACTCCTTGAATCCTTCAAATCTCTTCATAACTTCTCTTCTAAGATATGACCTGCAAATGATAATTTGATAGTAGAAACTAATACTTGTGATTTGATGTTGATCTGATTCCTTCATCTTCTCCAAACCATTGTTCTTCCTTGAATTTGAAGTATCCTTCTCTTCATCAAGTCTTGGTCTTCAAACAATACTTCTGTAAAGTACTTTCATACTTTTCCAAAAGTATTTGGCTGCTAACAGATCATCAACTTCATACTCCACACTGATGAATAAACATGTGACTGATTTGTCTAATTCTCAAATCTTTACTCATCTAGATTAAGTGTGTATGTCAAAAGTTAGAAGATTCTCTTAAATCATATGTTGTAAACCTGAAATTTTGGGAACCTGTGAACCTTGATGCTCTGATACCAAAACCCTAAAGCTCTGATACCAAATGTTGGAAATTTAGTAGGCCCATAACTAATACCACAGGTCCATAGTTCCATAGGTCGAGGATCTACAATACAGATTTCAACAATCTTCCAATATTGACAAAACATAAACATACCATACTTAATCATACAAATGATGAGACAAAGATAGAGAAATATTAGACAACATGTGTAAAGTGTTATGTAAGCCAATGCTTACTCACACCATCATACATACAAATGTCTATTACAATGTGGGAGTCAAAATTCTCAACCACTCTATGTGAACAGAAATAGATGGATGAGTGTATGTACAGAATTTACAAGAATATTCAGACGTAGGAACAGAAATCTGAATATGTATGAGATGTATGACTTGATAGGTTGTAGAAGAGTGAATATGAGTGACAGAAAGAGGAAAGATCAGTCTGAGACTGATAATCAACAAACTGTCATCTAAACTTAAGCTATGGAAGACCCTAAATCAGATATGTGTGTGAAAAGATCACATACTTACAAAAGTAGCAAAGAATGCTAACAAGTTTGCTGCTAGAAATCCTCA
Organism: Ceratopteris richardii; assembly: GCA_020310875.1. Taxonomy (NCBI): domain Eukaryota; kingdom Viridiplantae; phylum Streptophyta; class Polypodiopsida; order Polypodiales; family Pteridaceae; genus Ceratopteris; species Ceratopteris richardii. Next base: position 60,659,532 of record CM035412.1, on the reverse strand, counting down.
AACTCATATGAACATACCTTCTCCAACACCTCATCCAAATATGCATAAAGCATACATGTACTGATTCTCTTGTACCTATGCCGAATAGGACGACTCTTGATATGGATGCCACTGCCTCCATAAAACTCCAAGTAGTACCTATGTGCATAAAGAGACTATGTACCTAAATTCTTAACATAAGATGCAAATCTTATGTTAACCTCTATTCAATGTCTTTGAAGTACACCGAAATCTTCGTGTAGAAGATAATCTTCAAATACATTATGTAGATGGCTGATCCACACCACCAAGCTGCCGATGGGTAAGTCCTCTCCATAAGCAAGAGTGTGAGCATACTCTTCTTCTCCAAGAAGAAATCCATAGCTACACTCTTCTTCTCCAAGAAGAACTCCATAGCTGCTCCTCAACATGCTCCAAGATAGGAACATGGTTGCTCTATGTGCTAAGAAACATCACTTCTATTGAGGTACCAAAGCTTCCAAAGCTTGTGTTGCAATAGGTGTAGGATGAATGAACAATGAGCCAAAGCTCTTGTTATATAGTATTGTTTGTCCCTTGAAAAGCTATACCGAAAAGTTTCGTAGCAAAAAAGAAATCCAATCGTAGCTTTAATCGATCAAGATACATAACTTCATTAACACGATCGTTGTGTTTGTCATAAGCTTTTTGATAAAGCAAAAACTATTATCGCGTTCGCTATGCTACCGATGGGAATCGAACCCGGTTCACTACTATGGGAGGATGATGTGTATACTGTGAGCAAATTTGACCAATGGATAATGTACTTTTATGACATTTTTTCCAACATGAACACACACCCGATCTCGTAAGGTAGAGGCACCCAACTTGGGAACTCATGGACACCCATCTTGGTGAACTCATGGATATGTCCAGCCAGGATTTGAACTTGGGACTTCCTCCCAGAGATTCGAAGCATCAACCACTAGGCTATGCAGGCTTGGACAGTGGCATCATTCTTGTACGAGTCCATGTTCAGCAAATATAAAGCTGTTTCTTTTCTTTCCTGCGATTAAGGGCTTTCAACTCTTTCTCTATGGATTCAACATGTGAAGAATTTTTTTGCCTGACCATTACAAAGGATCTCTGGAATGTGGTCATCTCAGCATATGTCTTATTCTCAAACTTCATTCAACTTGCTGAACCCAAAGAGTTGCAAATTGTCAATTTTACTCAAAAAGCCTCTGCTGTATATTAATCATGATAAAGCTTTGCTCCACATTTATCAGGCAGTCTCCCCCGTCTGCATAAAGGATGCCCCTCTCAAAAAGGATCACTTATATTACTCCTGCAATTTTTCTGATTAATGCTCCTGAATTTATATTAATAGATAAGAATGCTTTTAGAATCTCTTGAATATCCACATGGCATCAATTGATCTTCACTGCTTTTCAGTAAATCTGGAGATAGTGAAGCACTCAAGTGAACTGACCGTCTGCATTCGATGGCAAAACCTCCAGCAGATATTACACTCAGGCTATATGATTTGTTGTGATATAATGAACATAACTAGGGTGTCCTTCCTGTGTTTGGTCTAGGCACTGTTCTCTTCGAATCAAAAAGCTTTGCAGAAGTTGTCTGAAGGTTATATTTTTGTTGCAAAAAGCTTTCCAGGTGCAATTTTGTTGTCGATCAAAAAGTATCTATGTTCCCACATGCCAGTGAATTTCTCTCTAGGGTATAGAGAGGAACATCTCCTTCAACTCTTTTCTTCTCGCTCTTCTTAGTGTTGGCAGGGCAAAGTAATGATACAAACATTAGATAAATTTCACTGTTCAGCTAACCTTTTAGTTTTGAGTTAAATTTTTGGTCCCTAGCAAGGAATCATCTTGATATATATGTCATCCCAAGATACAGGTTAATGCGTAAGAGGTCAAAAGGTCATCCCACCTTCTATTTAAGAGTGGAATAGGATCGATGTGTATTGTTATTTTGATCTGAAATTCAATGCTTTCTTTGGTTTTCAGCCCTCTCCTCTCTCGCTCTCTCTCTCTCTCTCTCTCTCTCCCCCCCCCCCCCCCCCCCCCCCCCCCTCCCCCCCTTCATGTCGGTTCCTATGGATGCTCTCTCTCTCTCACTCTCTCTACCTGAGAACTGAGATGGCTCCATTGGATCGGGGGGAGGTCAAGGAACTTATCTCTAAAGCCATTAAAGAGGCCAAAAAGGAAGCAGACCGCACCCTCAACATAGAGATACACAGAATGATGGATAAAATTAAAAGACTCGAAGAACAAGTAAAGACTCTAATAGAAGACAACGACACATGGCGGACAGCCTACAAGGACCTCGAAACCAACATCACACAGATGATCAAAGAAGAGGGTGAGATCTCTAACGTAGAGACACTCAAAGAAGAAATAAAGAAGGAAATCAAAATAGAAGTAGAATCCACTCGTGAATCTTGGATGGAAGTAGTCCACAAAAGGATTAAGGAGGTCACTGAAGACATGAAGAAGAAAGAGCTCATATGGGTTCAGGATACACTTGAGTAGGAGAGACTTTGACACATTTGAGGACTCCACATTCGGATTGCAAAACTCCTAGAGGGAGCATCATTGGATGGAGATGCTACTGACACTTACCATCGGCTTAGATATAAGAGCATGCCCTTCACAAGAGCATGGAGGACTAGCAGGGATACATCTCGTTCATGAGCACTCATCCTCTAGATGGGCTCTGAGGAGACACATACTATCTTCTTTAAACGTCGATCAGTACTATGTGGACTACCCGATGACACCCTCTACATGGACGAGGAACTCACAAAGATGCAGGTAGGACACCGATACACTTGCATGCCGAAGATACTCCAAGCACGTCGACAAGGGAGGAAGGCCTTTTACTGTGATGGTAAGGTCTTCATACATGGATGCTCTATCAAATAGGGCTATGTGGCCTATGAGACATCACCACACCAAGAGCCACCACTCAGAGAAGCAGTATAGAATTACAATAGAGCACTTTGGATGAGACTAGACAGACTAGAGGAGATCCTAGAGTCACACGATTTCACCTTCATCATAGAGACGGACGAGAGCCCAGAGAGAGGGCTTTCCTGTATAGGAGGTTTTTAATGGGTATCCATATTCAGGACCATGATGCGATAGAGTACAACATGAGGATCAGAAGGGGTCGCCATCATATTCAGACAGAAGCTATAGAGTTAGGTCCACATCAGCAACCAAGATGAGGAGGCACGATATATGTGGATACGCATGGAGATAGAAGTAGAGAGATGGATCTATATAGCCATTTGCTACTTCCCACCAAGAGGATCTCGATACTCTAGACATGATCGAGAGGAGAAGCTTAGAGACAGTGACTCGCCCTACGTCGCACTCTCGGAGGAGATACTACACTATTGCACTCTGGATGAAGTCTTCCTTATGAGAGACTTCAATGGGTGCACACAATCACATTAGTGTGAGTCATATGACATTGAGCAATCATTGATCATGAGGAGCAGGGGACCAGAGGAGATAGGGACGAACAAAGTAACAACAGACAGAGGCTAGGACACCACAGGTTACGGCAAACACCTACTTGAGCTTGGTAGTAGACATCATCTTGTTATTTATAATGGGATGCACCGATGATCAGGCTCATGTGAATCGACCTTCTTCTTAGGAACCCTCTTTGGGGCATCGCTCATCACCTCACTTGGTATTGGTAGATATCTACTCAAAGCCGATCACACTTTTCTCACATTCACACTCACATCTCCCCTTCCACTAGATCCTCTCCCATCTACTGTGCCATATACCATAATATACTTCATGCATGAGCTCTCATAATTCTATATATACCATTTACACACTCATTGTCGGGGCACAAATAGAGGCCACCGGGTGGATCAATTTTGGCTTTCTACAAGTCTCTCTACATGACTACACACGGGATGTTTGTTGTTTCGCTTTAGAACATAAGTGAAATCAAAGTTTGATGAGGTGATTATCTTTATGCTAATGGCCTATGGAGTGCATATGGTAAAAGTAACCTAACTAAATGCAGAAAATGAGTGGACCTATAGTTGCACCATAGGAAGTAAATATTCATAAATGAGAGTTGATTTTTTCTTCGTTTACTGGAATGTTCACAGGCATAGGCAACAAATAAGTAGAAATAAAGATATAAATCGAAGACTAATCTACAGGTATATTACTAGTTCGATTTGAAATTCTTTTAGAAGATGTATTTGGTTTAGAAGAACTTACATCCATGAATATGAAATTGATGGGAAACTAGTACGAAAAGTAAATCCTCTACAAGTTATATGACCATAAGAAAGTTCTCAAGATAATTATAAGTTCTAATGTATTTCGTCCAGAAAGAGAAAGATAGATGAAAAGAATTGAATGTTTGCAACTCCAGTGTCAACAAACACGGTATCTCTTTCCACCTTTCCATCCATCTCGTAATGCTCGTCAAATATCGAAAGTGCTCGTACATGTTTTGCAAAATGAAGCATTAGAAAAAATACCATAAGTATATTTATAAGAAACAAAACACAGATTTCCTTATTACTATTTTCTTTCAATACCTCTCACATGCATAATACTCACTTGCATACATACATAATACTCGCTCACATGTATACTTAATATTGATCATTCATATGTATAATGATACTTATATGCATGTTCAATAGTCATTCATATGTATGCTTAATACTCATGCATGTTTACATTCACTCACATGCATGTTTACACTCATTCACATACATGCTTAATATTCCAAGTATATGTTTATATGCACACGTTCAAGCACTTACATGCATTCAACACTCATTTTTACATGGAGTTTTTAGCTACACACGAACTCATGCATATGCACAATCCAATGCTTTCACACAACTAAATACATACTCATCAATCTACGCATGGATCCACACTTAAGAAAATTCTCATAGACACTCAAATGTATAAATTCACTTGGACACAAATTCAATTACATACAAAACACAAGTTTACTTTCATGCTTGTAATGTCATATGCACACATAAACATGCACACTCACACAAATGCACATGCACAAAACACACATACTCATATGCATACACTCACATAAACATGCTCATTCACACAAATGCACATGCACACTTATGCACATTCATACAAATGCACATATACAAAAACATAAAATCACATGCATTCACCTATACATGCATATTCACATAGATGCACATGCATAAAACACACACACTTATATGAGTTTACATAAACATGCTCATTGACATAAAACACATACACTAGCTAACTAATAAGTAATTAAATTAGTTTTCATTATATAATTGATTAAATTAGTATTTATATTATTAATTATTCTTTTTCTAACTATTAACTATTACACTATGATTTAAAACACAACACATAAAAGAAAATATCAAAATAAAATAACCGCATATGTATATCTCTCTCTAATCTACACACACACACACACACACACACACACACACACATATATATATATATATATATATATATATATATATATATATATATATATATATATATATATATATATATATATATATATATATATATATATATATATATATATATATATATATATATATATATATATATATATATATATATAAGCAAATCATAGCCTTTTCACCATCGACTTGTACCTCTGTGCATCCCTTTTTGCCTTTCTCTCTCTCTCTCTCTCTCTCTCTCCCTCTCCCTTTGTACATGCAACCATGCTAATATACAGAGAAATGAAGAGACATTTTGCCAAACTGAGATATGAATGACTAGAAATGTGCTTCCAAATGATAACTAAATAGCAGAATAGTTCATATAAAATAGGAATTGCAATACTTTGTCTCTCATCATCACCGCAAAGTCTCTCTCTCTCTCTCTTTGTGTGTGTGTATGTGTATGTATGTCTCCTTTGTCTGAGTGCAATTGTGCAACTCGAAAGTGGGGAAGAGAAAGGCCTATTCATTTCTCTCTCTCTCTCTCTCTCTGTCTCTCTGCCCATCTCCTCTGTCTGAGTGTGATTGCACAACTCAGAGGTGGGGGAAGAAAGGCCTAATCATCTCTCTCTCTCTCTTTCTCTCTCTCTTTCTCTCTCTCTATCTCTTTCTATTTCTCCCTCTCTCTCTGTGCTTCTAATCAATCACTTCTGTCTTCACATGTACCCACGATAATTCTCTCTCTCTCTCTCTCTCTCTCTCTCTTTGTCTCTCTCAGTCCATCTCTATCTGAGTGCGATTGCACAGCCCGGAGGTGAGGGAAGAAAGACCTAATCATCTCTCTCTCTCTCTCCACGGTGGAAATAAGGAATGTACCTGCAAAATGAAGCATTAGAAAATACTCATAATTAGGCATCTATTTTATAGATATACACAGTCACACTCATATACACATGTACTAATGTTGATATATTTTGCTAGTGATGTGTATGAACACACTAGGACTGTCGGGGCACTTTTTTTCATCTTTAGGAGGTTTTTTTTCCCCGACTTGTATATATGCGTATAACCCTAACGGGTTACTTATCTTTATACATTCTAGTGGTAATACATTTAGTATTGTGGTGCTCCAAGCTTCTTCTTCTTCCTTGTGTTGTTCGCGTGCTTCCGTAGACGCCTAACTCCAATGATTGGTATCAGAGCAGTTCGTTGCTTCATCTAGGACATCGTCGACACCTCTCCGGTCATAGTCACAGAATTGCAGAAAATTTGATCTGCATACTTAGGGTGATTAGGAGATCAAAACCTCTTCGCTCTATGGTGTCGAAATCACAATTTGAGCTTGTTTGGGTCTCCGAATGCATTATCATGGTGCTTGTGTAGGCTATTTCGTCTTTTTGTGCCAAAGATATGTACAGGTTTTGGTTCGTGAGTATAAGCGTCTCAAAGTCTGCTATAGGTATAGCAGAACTCATCTGGGTAGTTCTATTCAACTTTTTTAGATACAATCATTTTTTGCATCAAGGTATTTTAGTCAGTGGCCATGGCTGAAAGTAGTGATGTATTCTGTATGTTGGGTGTTGAGGATAAGTTGGATGGTACCAATTATCCATTATGGGCTTATATGATGCATCATGTATTGGTTGCAAAAGGACTGTGGAATATTATGTAGGGTTTTAAAATTCTCCTATTATATCTACGAATACAAGTACTATAAATATAGGTACTGAAGCTGATGTAGATGGTGTCGAAGATGGTGATATTTTGCAGATTCCTGTTCGTGTTACAATTTTTGTTGCACCTACTCTAGAGCAAATTCATTGGGATGGCAAAGATGCTTAAGCACATGCATTGATAGCCTTGTCTGTCAAACGTACCATTATTCCTCACATTTGCTCTTGCAGAACAGTGAAGGATGCTTTGGATACACTTATCACATTGTACCAAGCTAGGAATGAGGCTCGTGTTGCTTACCTCTGAAAACAGTTGGAGAGTGAGCACATGAATGAAAGTGATTCTATAGACATTTTTCTAATAAAGATCAAGGATTTGAAGGAACAATTGATTTCTGCTAATGAAGTCCCTCCTGACAGTTCACTTATGCAGACTGTTCTAAATGGTCTTTTCAATCCATACCAGCATTTTGCCTCTACTCTTCATTTGATGATGAAAGGCAATCCAAATGCCTTAACATTTGAAGAGTTAGTTTTGTTCTATTACAAGAAGATCAGTCTAGGCAGAACAAGTCCATCATGCGTGTTGGAGATCAAGCTTTCCTCACTAGTCAGGAGGGCAAAGGAAAATGGAGCTCTTCTACTTATAAGCAAAAATCTGCTAATTTTTCACAATGAAGAAGAAAGACAAAGATGAGGAGAAATCAGAAAAGCAGAAATTGTTTTGCAAATACTGTAAAGCAAATGATCATGTCATTAAGAGCTGTCCAAAACTGGCTGCTAAAGAGGCAAAGAAGAAAGAGGCTGGAATGGTTGTTGCAGAGGCCTCTACATCAAAAATAGAGTCTGCTAATCTTGTGTAGGATGAAGAATGGGTGTTTACTAGTGTTTTTAGTTTTGACCCATCTTCTCATGAGCAGTGCATGTCTGTAGTAGACTCAAATGTTTGGTACTTTGATAGTGGGGCGACCAAACATATTACCTCGTAGCGCAGTTTCTTCTCTTCACTCGAGCGTGCCAACAACTCCTCTTATCCTGTCATGGGAGTTGGTAAGATCATTATGACTACTGCTGATGGTAGTTCTTTTACTTTGTTCGATGCTTTATTTGTTCTAGGGATGAAGAAGAATCTGTTATCAGTTTCGGCTTTAGCCAAGATTGGCTTGGTTATGAAATTTGTTAATGACAAGTGTACATTTCATGATTTGTCTAATGGCGACGTGATTATTGCTTCTGGCATTTTATGTCATGGACTATATAAGCTCATAGACTACAAAAGATGTGTGAATGATTCAACTTGTGCAGTACATGATTCTCAGGCTATGTCAGATGCAAAGCTTTGGCATGCACGCTTTGGTCATTTGAATTTTGTTAGTTTGCTACACCTACAGAATATGAAATGGTATCCCAAAACTTGAGGCACCTTGTAAACATGTATATGAAGGCTGTATTTTGGGCAAAATGCAACATTCCTCCTTTCCAAAAGATGGTTCAGTTCGAGCTACTAAAAAATTGCAGCTTGTTCATAGTTGTCATGGACACAAACAAAACCATCTTAAATGTTAGACTACATGTGAATATCATATATCTCATGATTGGTTCAGAATTAGGAGAAACCAATGCCTCCATTGCGTCTGGAACATGTCAAAACCCTAAGATCGACTATCTTCTTGCTTGATTCTGACATCTAGAGACCATGCTTCGAATCGATGATATCATCGATGATATCATCAATTCGTAACCGCCCTTGAACCGCCCTTGGAAAACCTATATAAGGAGGGGTTGGCCACATTCATTCTTAGTCTTGCCAATACCAGTCTTGGGAGCTCAAGGAGTCGTGACCACTAAGTAAGTACTCTCCAAGTTCAAGTTCATGTTCTTATCTTGTTCCTTATTCCAGTCCTGTCTAGTCTTGTATCCTGGACATCTAGTCTTGTCCTCTTGTAATCTCATAGTACGAGATCTTGTCGAGTTCTTTCTTGTACCTAGTTCATCTTCTAGAAGGGAGTTCTTGTAATCCAGATATCTTATTTCATACTTACGATCCCGGGTTGTGGGATCTCCTGTATCATCTCTAATCCAGTTATCCATACCTATCAGTCCCCGGTTGTGGGACATCTTGTATCAACTACATATTCGTGTACTATTTTCCCTACATGGGTATTCTTGTAATCAGAAGTATATTTTCGAGGTCTTGTCTATTGTAGTCAGAGAGCAAAATCTAGCGCTTCCCTAACATTTTGGCAAGACTATTGTTGCAGAGCAAAGAGGCACAGAAGAGGAGCCCCAAAATTTTCAAATTAATGGGCACATTTTTCTTCTTCAAAATCCTAGGAAATTCCCTCAAAAGCTATGTAAATGCAATAGAGGAGTCCTCTAGGTGCATAATCCCAAATCATTGTAATATATTTCTTGTAAAATAGTAGGAAATTAGAGATTAGCCAATAAAGTGCCGATCACTTGTGTGAAAAGACCATTTTTAGGGCACATGTATATAAGTCACTTTGTGACTCTTTGTAAAGACTTTTTGCCATTGTGAAGAAGGAGCGCTCCAAAATTTCGAATTCGCTTCTTTCCTACAGATTTCCATCTTCTCTATGGTCTTTTGTGTGTGTGTGTGAAGCTTGGAATGTGTGTGTAGGACTGTTGTCTACCCCTCCCCATCACTTTTGAGCTACTGTAGTGTGTGTGTGAGCAAGTATGAGTTGTGGAGTGAGTGCGTGTATTTCCCACCTTTCACTATTTTGGCCATAACTTGAAGAGCGGTTGTCAGATTTGAGTGAATACGACCAATAGATGCGTCTCGTCGAGAGCTTCGAAAGAACTCGCTATTGGCCATATTCGGAGTTCGGAGCTGGTAGAAACATTCGAATTTGTATTTACTGCTGTAAGTGGTATCGCGGTAGACACTTTCAGAGATTAAGTGAGTTGGAGAGGTAAGTTGGTCTTTCCTCATGCATTCTAGCTTAACCACTTCATTATCCATCATGTGCGCACACATCCTCATACACTTGGTTAGGTCGGTTCTTCGGATTGATAATTAAGCGTGTGTCAATCCACCAGTGTACGTACTTGTGTGGCAAATGAGATTTAGTCTCTTTGACACTAGTCCCTAAGACCTCATGACTTAGGTACACACGTTTTTGGTGCCGTTGCCAGGGAACACACTCAACCAAGGTGCCTTCGTGATGGTTATAGCTCTGGAGTGAAGGAATCGTACTTGTAGAAGTGAATTCGTTCAGTGGCAAGTAGTCAGACATTTCAACACTTGTTACTTCACATCCTGGAGGTGTATGTAATGAGTTTTTAGGTTTAGGGTTAGGAGAGAGGGAGAGAAGAAAGAATTAGAGTTAGGTCAAGAAGAGAATTGGAGTAGGAGTAAGTTGAAAAATACCAAGAAAAATCCCAAAAAATTGCCAAGTTAGTGTAGGATAGGCTTCAATCATCAGAAACTATAAAAACCAAAAATTGTAGTTCATTTGACAACTGCTCAGAAGTTGGTATCGCCTACAGACAATGACTGGTATCGCCTGAGTAGTATCATGCAATTCAAGCCCTCAAAGCATCCTAGTGAGCTCTAGACCTAAGCAACATATCTCCAAGGTAAGCTATATCAAGACTTTAATATCAAAAACACTGTAAAAATGCATTTACACGTGATTAAAGACGCATTCGGTATCGCGGGGTGGGACAGAGAGATTTGAAAGATTTTTTGAGTGAGACAGGTGGTGAGGATAAAGAGGAGCGAGAGAGGAACTAGAGGGTACAAAAATTTTTGTATTTGGAGCTATTTTGGGCTGTAGTATCGCGATCAATTGAGTTTTGGTATCGTGATACCAAAATTCCCTAGTATCGCGATACTCACCGAAGTATCGTATCGTCGCATACCACTTGAGGTATCGTGATACCACTTTTGGTATCGTATTGTCAAGTTGGTATCGCGATCGCGATCTGCCAGTGGTATCGTATCACAGTCCACTTGGTATCGTATCACCCCAGTCACGGTATCGTATCGTCAACCGTGTGGTATCGTATCGCGTGCAAATCTAGTATCGTATCGTTGACTCTCTTGGTATCGTATCATGTGGAACAACAGTATCGTATCGCACAACTCTCAAGTATCATATCGTGCCTTGTTGCAGTATCGTATCGCGACGGTGCATCGGTATCGTATCATGACTAATCTTGGTATCATATCGTTGAAATTCTAGTATCGTATCATGCACTGCAGCAGTATTGTATCGTGCCTTCAGGTGGTATCGTATTGCCTGAGCGCATAGTATCGTATCGTGTAGAGGAGTGGTATCGTATCGTGTGAAAAGCAGTATCGTATCATTCGGTTCTTTGGTATCGTATCGTCGACTATCCGAGTATCGTATCGTCACCAATAGTGGTATCGTATTGTCTAGTGCAGTATCGCCAGAGTGGTATCATCCAGAACACTCTGAGCATTTTTAGGGGAAAATTTGAGGCATTTGAGGAGCCAATTAGGGAGAGAATTAGAGCCCAAGATAGCCCCAGGAGGGTGGATGAACTTGAGGTCAGGAAGAGTGCTAAGTAGCTGGAGAAGTGTTATATCATTAGTAGGAAGTACAACTCAGGCCAGTCACCGCTCTATCTATTCCGACACCTCTAGTGATTCGGAGGAGGAGATACCCATGGCTTCAGAAGACATACAAGGTCCTGTTCCCAGGAGAAACTTCATGTCCACGGTAGAGGGGGAATACTGTACCTCTTTGCAATATGTGGCTACTAATGCCAAGGAGATTCTCATCTACCTGGATGGTTTAAATAGATCGATAGCCAGGATGGTGACTTCCACCGATTCCACGATTGTACCCAGACCAACTATCAAGTATGAAGGAGGAGCATACATGGATAAGTTGGGTCACATCTACGTAGTGACAGAATACCCAGATTTGATCAATGAGAGAGGAGAGTTAGTGGGACAAAAAAATTCAGGAAGACCGGACCCGGAGGAGTTAGTGACTACTCCCAGAGGCAAGTCAGTAGTGACACGAGTCTTGAGAGGGGATTTGATACCTCAAGATGACTACTTACTGGAGGTCTACTTGATCCACAGATCAGATTTACTGCTACAAACTGACTCACCTACACGCGGATACGAGGAAAGTCCCATTACCTTTTACGAGTTGAAAGATCCGGAAGACTAGTCTAGAGTAACATACCTAGACAAGAACCAAAGAAGGTATTGGCTTGTTGATGCCATAGATAGGGCCCGATTGAAGTATATGGGCTTGCCTGTATTCCCTCAACGAGAGCAGGCAACTACCTCTCAGAACCCCTTCGGGACACAACAAGAATCGGAACATACAATGTCGGGACAAACAAGCCATAAGAGTGTTCCAAACCGAACCCATGTGCAATTTACAATGCCAGGATTGCAGACTCACAATCAAACTCACCCGAGACTAGGCAACCAACACCGGCCACCAGTGAGACCAAGACCACCACTAGAAGTGCAACTCGAAATGCCTCCAATCAGACCAGTGATCCTTATAATGCCTAGACAACCAGAGCCCATGAGAAGATTGAGACCAATTCAAGTGGCCAAGTGTATGAGAAACCATTATGACGGGATGGGAGAACCTTACGACCACATAGCAGAATTTAAATAAGTTCTAAGAGCTGAACAAGTGAATGATTTCTTTGTACAATATGAATCCTTTAGACTCACCCTCACAGGAACGGCTCTGACCTGGTTCCAACCACTAGATCCCAACCAATTTGGAGATATTGAACAATTCTTTCAAGAGTTCATAGGGGAATTCACGAAGAGAGGGATTAAACACAACTCTTCATCTTTAATCCATAGCTTTAAACAGAGCCCAAATGAAACTGTGAAAACAACTACCCGAAGATTCAATCAATATGTTGATAGATGCCCAGTAGCAGAAAGACCTACGCAAGAAAAAATGATATCATTATTCTTGGACGGACTAACGAATGGAACTTTAAGAACATTAGTCTATGTAAAGAGGCTACAGACGTTGAGTGAATGTCTTCAAGAGTGTATTGACATAGAGGACAACCTAGCAGAGGATCTCAAGAGTGCAACTAGTCCTACTAAATCAGAAGATACCAGAAGCACAGTGACATCTAACTCAAGCAATGTAGAACAGTTAGCAGAGCTTGTAGCCAAGAAGTTAGGGGTCCACGGACAGAGGAACTACCTGCATCCATCACTAAGAATACCCATGTTACGAAGATGTGGCTTATGTGGCGGTAACCACCCCACTCACATGTGTGCACGAGGAGGAACATGTGTACCTCAAGCTTACCCTTCTAATAGGTAGCCACATCAAGGAACTGCCTTGTATTGCCTCATAGAACAGAAATACACCAACCACACCACGGAGAATTGCCCATTCAACAGGCAGACACGACCTGTAAACCCATCTCAGTATCGGCCATATGGGTACCCACCTAGGGAGCCCGACAGGGAGATTCCAAGGTATAATCCTTATCCAGGACCACAAGGAGCACCTAGACCATATGAGCAAGGACAATATAAACAACCCCACCCAGTATTAGGACCATAACCGCCACTTCCTCAACATATGGTACCTATCAAGTATGCCCAACCAGAGGAAAACTTGGAAAGAGCCATAGTGCCAGCATCGCCAATAACCAGTGTAGAATCGACAAACCCAAGATACGAGCAAATCCAAGGAGATTACTATTCCTATGACATCAGTATGATGGAGTATGAGCCAGTTTATGACCGGCAATACTATGGATATGAAGGTTATGACAATGTCTTTGGACCAGAGGTGGCGACATTAATGTACACCGCACCTAAAGCACCAGCGCCCGTAAGACCACAGATCAGACCACGAGTGTTGAGAGGACCTTGTTATAGATGCGGAGGAGATCACTTTATCAGAGAATGCACTCACACATACAACCCACCACCTCCTGGACATGGGAAGGATATTGCAGTGATTGTGGAAAGGAACATCTCTTTAGAGATTGCCCAAAAAACCCCAATAAGGCTCAGGACACTACACCCATTAATGTGATCGAAGTGATAGAAGCATCGGTAAGTGACAAGGAATACACCGTACCATTAAAGGCCATTACACGAGCACAAAAAAAAGGACAAGAGAGGAAACAAGAAGACCACGAGCAAGAAAAGAGTAACACCGTAGAACACAGAATACAAATAGTGGAAGATTCAGAGGACCCACGTGAGACCAAACTACAAAAAGCCAAAAATGGAAGGATAGGAGAGAAAAACTCAAGGAAAAATGGATGAAAAGTAAAAAAAAGGAAGACAAGAAGCACATGCATAGCAATAAGAAACCTAAAGAACTTGAAGATCAAGAAAAAATTTCCATTACACCGCAGACACGAGAGCCAAAAAATCCAGGATCGATTCTAGCTGACCCAAAACCAGACGATTTAGACATGTGGTTGAAAGCTTACTAAGATAGAATAAAGAAGGGACCGAATGTGGAGCAACATGAAAAGCTTTACCCACATGGGGAGTTAGAAAAAGAGAGGCTAGCGATATGTAGAAGACTCATAGAGGTAGCTCAGGCCACCCTAGAGAAGACTATCCCAGCTCTTCCCAAGACAAGAATATCGGAGGATCAATACCATTATTGTATCAAAGCCAAGGACAAGAAACCAAATGACAAGAATGATGAGCCAGAACTACTAAGAACCCAAGACAAACCTATGTCCACAGTCCCCGATTTAGAGGCTGACTGCCAAAAGAATTGTGGAATAGAATTCGAGAAGATCAATGGAAAAAAAATGGAGTTGCAGAACCTCCTTTTGAGGAGTTAGATGTGGAAGATTATCAACCAATGCCTAACATGGAAGAAATATATGAAGAAGTTTCTAGGCTAGACAAAAATAGAGAGGAGACCCATAGTATTTCTACCCTACCAAAATACATGGGAGAATACGAAAAAGAATCCGTAATCCTCCGTGCGCCCAGAGTACGAGGAAAAGGAAAGGTAAACTCAGATAAGAATTCACACAATCTAACAGAACTTAAAAGGACCAAAGTACAATGCCAATTGACTGTGGAAGAACTACTTCGTGTTAAACCACGATTATGGAAACAATTAGCAGGACAACTGGAGTTAGAGCAAGAGAAGAATGAGAAGGAAAGCTAGGGAAATGAAAACCCATCCAATGTACAAATTCTTGTGGATGAAGTTGGAGAATTTAGCGAAGGAGATGAGGGTAACACATGTCTACCAGTCACATACAATGGATACATGACTAAGGCCATACTAGACACAGGTGCAGGAGTAGGTGTCGCTACCAAAGACATTTGGGAGAAATGGGGAAAGCCTGCCCTACGACCCACTCGTATGAAGCTTCAATTAGCAGATGGCCATGTTGAGAAACCATTGGCCTCAAATCTTCCCAGATGAAGCATTCGAACCACACGGTTGGATGGAGATCCTAGCAACCTTGGATGTATGTGTGAATGCAGAAGTCTTAACAATGAGTGAATGTGTGGACGAAGAAGGCTACGATGTAAACTTGTACATGGTAGTCCTGCAGGAGGTTGAAGCGGGAGAAATGTTGGAAAAAGAATGGAAAGAAGAATACGAGAGCATAGAAATGGAACCAGGATTTGATTCGAAAGAACGTTACCTAGAAGCCATTCGAGCTGAAGACAAGTATGGAATGACCAAATTGTTAGCAATAGAAGTAGCCCCCATAGCATCAAAACAGGAGGAAAGTGTGAGAAAGATCGAACCAACCCTTGATTTGTTTGAGGTACCGGAGCATTTCAAAAGATATGAAGTAGAAGAGAGGAAAATAGCCATACAGATGCCTAAGAGAGAGGCAAGAGAAGGAGAGGCATACGACAACAAGGAACAAATGAAAAAAATCATAGTGACTGTAGAAGATGGAGAAGAAAGATGTACATACATAGGAAAAGATGTGTCAACAGAGGAGGAAGAAGAATTGATACGGTTGATCCGAGAATATCGAGATGTATTTGCTTGGACCTATAAGGATCTCAAAGGAGTAGAACCCTTCATTTGTTCCCATAGAATACCAATGACAACGGAGGCAAAACCATCAAAACAATGCCCTTACACATATAACGAGGTCTATGCTGCACAAATAAAAGAGAAAATAGACAAACTTTTGGCAGCCGAATTCATTTATGAGATAGAACATACCGAATGGGTGTCACCATTAGTTGTTGTAGCCAAAAAGAACGGGAAAAATAAGAGTGTGCATTAATCTAAAGAAAGTCAATGCAGAAAAATGTGATAGCTACCCATTACCTATCACCGATCACCTTTTTGAAAGAGTGGTAGGTAAGGAAGTCTATAACTTCTTAGATAGATTGTTTGGATACAACCAAGTAGCTATTGCTATAGAAGATCAACATAAGACCGCATTCGTGACTGAATGGGGGGTCTAGAATGAGGTACGTCCTCTTTCTCCCCCCTTACATCATTCACCGATAAAGAAGGAAACGGAGATCCACTCTGAAAGACATCATCGAGATATTGCAGAACTAAGCCAGCACGAGCGAGCACTACTGGTGTCCCAACTTACTGAAGATTTTGAAGATCAAGTAGTCCAGGGCATGAAGGAAGCAAAGATTGAAAATAAAAATCTAGAACAGGTAATGAAACCATTCAATGTACAATATGGATTACTTAAAGAGCAAACACGCCAATATATAAAGAACACAACAAATAAAGAGCCAGATAGCAACCTCCAGTTTAGCATGCAAACAATCACCTACACACAAGAGGAATTTGACAAAGCTGATCCTATATGGAGGAGAAATTTTTTGGAAAAGAACCCTACACTACAGGTACAATGGGAATCATCACCGTATATATTCCAAGTGAATCCATCTTTTTGCCCAGTACCCAGATGATGCTCCTTGACCCAATTTTGGGAAGGACAGCGCCAGGAAAGCATAAATAACCAGTGGATCAACTATCCACTATTGCCAAGTCCACCTCATAACTATCTACCAACCGAAGAATACATCATTAAAACCATGGAATTTCGGATTGCTCGCGATGCAACTGTACCAGATTTAGCAGTCAAGATGACTAATAAGATTTTGAGCATGTTACTTACGGTCATCAAAGTGTTCTAGCATGCCCAATATACTTTTTAAACTTCATTAGCATTACTCAGGGATCAGATGCCTTTATCTATCAACCATACCTAGCCGATTAACGCTCATGGCCATATACTCAAGGCTTATGTTTTTGCCAAGTACATACATGCAGACTTTTGAAGAGGCATTTTTTACAGGTTTCTTTGAAATAGATTCATAAGTTTTTGTAAAAATGTCCTCTAATCTTAATGCATGACTGGTGGCCTACGAATTAAGTTTCTTCGCAGATCATAGACAGGCACCAGATAACGGGGTAAAGTCAACTCAATGGAAGGAACTAATGATATGTCAAGACAATCTGCTAAATCAACGAGAGCAACAAGTCATCCAGACATACTCACGTTCCCACAAAAAGCCTATCGGGGACGACAGAGTTCAGGAGGAGGGACGTGTGGAAGGGGAATCAAGCAAAAAGAAAAGAAGAAGAAGATCAAAGAGTAAAGCGGCTCAGTAAAGAACAAAGTCTATGAAGAAAAAGAACAACTCTCAGGCCAAAGCCCCGCAGGGGCACACATCAGGTGACAACACCAAAGAACCACGTCCTGAGGAGTGGAATTAAAGAAAGATAACAACCAGGACATTTCATGGGAGGTTGCACACAGCTTCCTCATCCACCAAGAGCAGGCGATGAAGCAAAACAAGTCAAGGAGAGAGACAACACACGAAGGACTCTTCATTGGATAAGATAACCAATTGTCTGAAGGTCCTAGTTGCCTCCTCGTCCACTGGAAGTGTGCGGTGGAAGAAAGTAAACAGTCTCCAAGAAACACAGCAGGGTCAGATGTGTGAAGACAAATGCATATAAGAAGATCAAAAGTTAGAAAGAGACAGAGGCTGAGAAGTTGAAGCGGGTGACTAAGAACATCACATTCTTAGCCACTGATGGCGTGCGTGGCAGCCCGACTTAATACAGCAACCCAGACGTGTGATATAAGGAATACCAAGGGGCTTGAAGAAACAAAGGATTAACTTCGGATAAAATAACAAATTTTGTGATAGTCCTTATTGTTTCTTCGACCACTGGGTGCATGTATTCAAGAGCCATAAGCAGGCTGAAGACAAAAGAGACAAAGCCCGTCAAGGGATGACAGAGACAAAGAGGGGGAGAGGCACAGAAGAGACAAGGGGCTTAAAGCAAAGAGGCACAGAAGAGGCGCCCCAAAATTTTCAAATTAATGGGCACATTTTTCTTCTTCAAAATCCTAGGAAATTCCCTCAAAAGCTATGTAAATGCACTAGAGGAGTCCTCTAGGTGCATAATCCCAAATCATTGTAATATATTTCTTGTAAAATAGTAGGAAATTAGAGATTAGCTAATAAAGTGCCGGTCACTTGTGTGAAAGGACCATTTTTAGGGCACATGTATATAAGTCACTTTGTGACTCTTTGTAAAGACGTTTTGCCATTGTGAAGAAGGAGAGCTCCAAAATTTCGAATTTGCTTATTTCCTGCAGATTTTCATCTTCTCTATGATCTTTTGTGTGTGTGTGTGAAGCTTGGAATGTGTGTGTAGGACTGTTGTCTACCCCTCCCCATCACTTTTGAGCTACTGTAGTGTGTGTGTGAGCAAGTACGAGTTGTGGAGTGAGTGTGTGTATTTCCCACCATTCACTATTTTGGCCATATTTTATGCTTTCAGAGTGATGCCTTTTGGACTCACTAATGCACCCTTCGGGGTAATAGCTTAAGCCTTTAGGGTTCGCGCGTATTAGCTACACCTAAAGTGTAGCGTTTACCAAACCTAAACGCTAAAGAAAACGCGCCTGGTAATAGCTTAAGCCTTTAGGGTTCGCGCGTATTAGCTACACCTAAAGTGTAGCGTTTACCAAGCCGGGTAAGCTAATACCAGGCTATGATCTATGTACATATTCAAATCGAAGGCAAGAACAGATTCTTGAATTGCGCAAAATATTTGATAAATGTCGACAATATAGAGTCTTCCTAAATCCTGAGAAGTGTGTTTTCATGGTGAGACAAGGGAAGATCTTATGACACATTGTGTCGAGAAACGAAATATCTATAGATGAAGACAAGATCAAGGTAATTTTGGAACTTCCTAGACCAACAAATGCCAAAGAAGTGCAAGCATTTATGGGTCATTGTGGATACTATCACCGATTCATCCACATGTATGCTATAATTTTCAAACCCTTGTATGGATTATTGACTCAATTTACATGGACGAATGAATGCGAGAAGACATTTAATGAGTTAAAAAAGTGGCTTAGTACGGCTCCTATTTTGAAAACACCAAATTGGAACAAGCCTTTTCATATTCATGTGGATGCTTCCAATTACGCAATAGGATGCATCTTAGCTTAGCCAGCAGACGAAGGAAAATTGGACCATCCAATTTCCTATGCAAGTAGACAACTGAATCAAGCCGAGAGAAACTATACAACCACAGAGTGAGAGGGATTAGTGTAAAGAAATTCAGACACTATCTCTTAGCCAATAAGTTCAAGTTCTTCATAGATCATCAAGCCTTATTGTACTTGGTCGATAAGCCTTGTAACACGAGAAGACTTGTGAGATGGTTTCTGTTATTGATGGAATTTGACTTTGAAGTAATAGTGAAGAAAGGAAATACCCATGTGAGGGCAAATCATCTCTCTAGGTTAACACATGGAGAACCACCAAGCGGAGTACCCGACGATTTGCCAGACACTTATCTGTTCAATTTGGAAGTATGTCCGAAGTGGGCAGAAAAGCTAATCCCAATGCTCACTCATGGACCTCAACATTCAATTAATAAGAAAAGTAAAAAGGAAATTTTGCAATCACGCAACTTACACATTATTGTGGAAGCGTGTATCATCAGGAACCCAACGGCGTACTGTCGAGATGTGTAGAGGAAGACAAACAAAAGAAGTTGATTGAACAAGCCCATGTAAATCAATGGAGGATGCGCAAAGGAACTCATGGAACTCTAAGAAAGTTGAAACGGCTAGGAGTATACTGGCCAGATATGCCTAGGGATGTCCATGAATATGTCAGTAACTACTTAGAATGTCAGGAAACCACACCGGATGACCACACATCTTTACCTTTCTCTACCATAGCACCCAACTAGAGTAAGACATTGGTGAAATTTCTAAAGACACAAGACCATGAGGAAGGAATTAGCTTAGCAAGGAAACGCTCCCTAGAAGAGATGAGTAAGGACTACGTTATCATGGGGAGACAATTATTCAAGAGAGGGAAAGACAATCACCTATGGCTATGTGTTCATGAAGGAGAGTACCTACCCATATTAGAAATGGCACATGCAAGTGCCGCAGGAGGATATTTTTCAGCCGAGAGAACTATAAAAATGATCCTCTTTGCAGGCTTGTGGTGGCCAACTCTACATATGAATGCTGACACCTATGTCCGAAGTTGCGAGACATGCCAAAGGGCCAAATATCTGATTAGACGAGATGATATGCCATTGAGACCCATGGTTTGCACGAGAGCTTTCTCCAAATGGGGTATTGATTTCATAGGACCCATTAACCCACCAGCCAAAGGATCACATGCAGAATACATAATAGTAGCAACGGATTACCTGACTAAATGGGTAGAGGCAAAGGCTACTAGAAAAAATGATGCTCAAACCACTGCTAAGTTTCTTTTTGAGCATATCTTCACTCGCTTTGGACTACCAATAGAAATAGTGATTGATGGAGGAACACATTTCATTAATGAAGTAATAGAGTCCTTAATGAACAAGTTCTTAGTAATCCATAAAAAGTTAGCCCCTTATCACCCTCAAGCCAATGGTCAAGCAGAAAGCTCCAATAAGGTGTTATGCACAGTGTTAGAAGATGTATTTTTGGAAGCCTTTTTGGATGAAAAATAATTATAAAATGACAAAAACTTGTAAAAATATTTATGCAATTGTTGTAAAAGTAAGGAAGAGTCTTCCTTATGTAGGATAGAATCTTATGTAATTTTTCTAGAATTTTTGGAAACTCCTAGATAGCATATTTTTAGAATAATAGAGGAAAAGACCAAAATTCAAGTGTGAAAAGGGACACTTGAAAATGTATATAAGATAATTTCCTCTATTATGAGGGGGTTGGTTAATCATTTGTTTACATGCTATCCAAGTGAATAGAGAAAGAGTTTCTTGCTAAAAATCGTGTTTTCTCCTCTTTGTGTGGTTTCTTTGATTTGTGAGTCCAATTCTTGTGTATCTATGGAGATTTGTGAGCTTCTATTGTGTAATTATGTTGAATGTGTATGAAGAGAGCTGAATACTGATGTGATGAGTGATAAGTTGATGAAGAATGGTGCTGGAGATGAAAATCGTCTATTTTCACAGAATCTCGATTGTCTCGTCTGTATGGTACAAGTGATATTTTTGAGTTTTGACGTCATAATTGTGTTCTGCTGGTAAAATAACATGTATTAGACACCAAGATTGGGGAAAATGGTGGAGATTTGCTCAAGATAATCCAAACCCTAGAAATTCCTCTTCATTTTCACCATTCTCAGAAATCCAGCCATTATTCTCTTATTTCTTGGATTCTCTCATCTAGAAGGGGCTGTGGTCTCATGAATACTTCCAGGATTGACAAAATAAAGATGTATTGTTGATTCTTTATGCTAAATGATTGGAGAGGACAACTCCAAAGATCAATAACAAACATTTTTTGGCACCGTTGGTGGGGAGTATTTCAAAAGCTTCATTGAAGTTGGACCTTGCTGGATCTTCTATTGTTGATGGTAACCAACACAAGGAAAAGGTAACACTCTTTAATCAAGAAATGTGAACATGAAAAGGTAGATGTCTTTGTTTGTCTTTTGGGAAAAGAAGGAAATAGATCATCTTTTAGAATTGGAAGTGCTAAAATTTTTGTAAATTGATAGTTGCTCATCTCATTTTTTGAAGTAAAAGTGCAGGTGTGTGAAAAATTTGAATCAAGAAAGCTGAAGATGAGGTAACATGTGTCTATTCTTGCATTTTTAGAGTGCTTTTTGACCAAGTACTAGGCAAAATTGTTGATCTTGGGAAGATAACATGGTTGCAATAAGGAAAAGTCAAGTAAAGTAGCTAGATGCAAGGAGAAAAGATTCATTTGTTAACCTAGTCAAAGCATAAATCTTGAGAAAAAAAGCTGATTTGCATTTTGAAAGAAAGAGTGTTTGAGTTTGTCTTTGCAAAAATTGATACTTGCATTTCATAGCACAATTTTTCTTTTAGGAATTTTTTCTCATGAACTGTTTTGATAGCTAAGCCACAAGAGAGTATAACCAATCAAGGAACACAGGATCAATAGATCACCAAACCTATACATCCACCAGCAAAGCAAACCCATGCAGAATACATCATAGTGGCTACAGACTACCTGACAAAGTGGGCTGAGGCCAAAGCCACAAGAAGAAATGATGCTCATACTACTGCCAGATTCCTATATGAAAATATTATCACCAGATTTGGAGTTCCAATTGAATTGGTAAGTGATAGGGGGACCCATTTTGTAAACCAAATCATAGAAAACATCACTGAATACTCCTTGATCAGTCATAGAAAGTCAGCCCCATATCACCCACAAGCCAATGGGTAAGCAAAAAGTACTAATAAAGTACTTTGTACTGTACTATCAAAACTAGTAAACACAAACAGGAATGATTGGGATCTACAACTTAATCATGTCCTATGGGCTTATAGAGTGGCTTATAAAACTGCAATAGGAAACACACCATTCAATCTAGTATATGAACAAAATGCAGTTTTACCTATGGAATTCCTTATTCCAACATTAAAAGTAGGAAGTCACTACAATTGGATTGGACATGAACTATCAGAGAGAGTAATAGAATTGGAAAAATTGGGAGCATCTAGACTCCAAGCCATTATGAGTATATATGTGGACAAGAAAAGGCAAAAAGCTTATCATGATGTTCACATAAAAGAAAAAGATCTACAAGAAGGAGATCTAGTTTTGGCTTACACAGTCAAAGAACATCAGAAAAAGTTCCAAAAAAAAGGACATGGACCGTATATTATACATAAGATAAGCAACAGTGGAGCCATTCAATTAGCTAACATAGACGGAGAAATCATGCCAAACTTCATAAGTGGATGTAGAGTTAAGAGGTATGATTGCCCATTAACTGTTGATGAATGGAGAAGGTTGCAACAAGCTCAAAATAGGAAAAGAGAAGAGGAAGACATTAGAAAAGAGGCTCAACAGGAAGCTATGGAAAGAATAAGAAAAATCAAAGAGCTTAGGGAAGTCTGTCTGTGTGAAACTCCTCTAAAACCAAAAGAACATGTGCCTGTGATGACAATGGATTTTCAAAATGAAAGCATTAGGGTTTTGATAGATTCTGGAGCACAAGTAAATCTGATTAGTTCAGCTTTGGTAAGTAAATTTAACATAAAAAGAACTAAAAGTAGAACCTTAATCAAAACTTTGGAAGGTCAAATAGTACAGAGTATGTCTTCAATGTCTATTGAAGTTAAGTTCAATGAAGAATATATGAAAATAGACTGTGAAGAATGGCCATATCATTTGATGTCTAAAAAAGTGATTTTAGGTCAACCATGGCTCCAACAAGGTAAAGTGATTTTGGATTTTGAAAAAATGAAGCTTAAATTGAACATAAATGACAAAAGGTTGTTAATATTTTTATTGAGTAATGAAGAACAGGAAATTCAATCAGATGTTCATGATATACACTTGGAAGGATTCACTTTTGCATTTGAAGATACACAGACATTACCAATACAAATGTTAAATGATCAAGATTCATGTGATCAAAATCAGCAAAAGATTGGAAGAACAAAGAAGGGTGGAGAGATAGGAAGAAGATGGCAATCATGGCATTGTCCAAAGAATCAAAGCATCAGAACAAGAAGCACATGGAATCAAAGTCTACAGGAGGTCTGCTCATCAAAACAGAAATCAAGGACAAAATGGATATGGAGACCAAAAACTCCTACAAAATGCTTATCCAAAGGGAATGGTTGTTTGCGTGAAACCAGAATAATTAGAGTCGGGAAGTATTGGGTCAAAAAATCAGAGTTGTTCCAATGGAAAAAAGATCATCCATATTTAATCTGTATTTAGAAAATCAGAATATGTGGAAGAAATTATGACAAAAAATTATTATTAAAAAAAAAAAGAGAAAGGAAAATTGAGAAAAATTGATTATACTTTCTTTTTTACAAAAATTATATAGCACAAAGCAAGATTTAGGTAGAAAAGTAGTAGAGTTCTATTTATTCTTTATTAATTAATTTTCTCTTTATCATTGATAAAATGTTTTGTTTTTCTACAAAAGAGTTGTTAGGAAAAGGGACTACACTAGACATCTTGCTACACCTGTAATGATCACTTTTTTG
This sequence comes from Ceratopteris richardii, assembly GCA_020310875.1. Classification (NCBI taxonomy): domain Eukaryota; kingdom Viridiplantae; phylum Streptophyta; class Polypodiopsida; order Polypodiales; family Pteridaceae; genus Ceratopteris; species Ceratopteris richardii. The sequence goes on along the minus strand of CM035412.1, from coordinate 60,634,936 downwards.
AGTCTTTCTGAAGAAACAGAATTTATTTTGGATTTTATTTTCATTCTTATGTCATGACATCTCAAAATAAATATTACTCTTTGAGTTCTTGTGACTCATGTGGGTGGAGTTTTTCTTTGTGTATTTTATTTTCCTCAGAATGGTGAATAGAAAGGAGTTATCAATTCATGACTTCAAGGCAGAATCAGTCACTCTATCAAGAGGCCATTGGTTTCTAGACAGTGAAGCTGTGGAAGAACAGGTGGACCTAGAGTCAGATGAAGAGCCAGAAATTCCAGAAGCTGAGAAGGTGGTGAAGGAACTCAAAGAGACCTTAAGCATAATTGGTCAGCACATATTCACAGTGGGAGTAGGAGGATATAAATATACAATGTTGTGTCAGGAGTTCTATAGGTTCCAAAGAGTTGCTGTCAATATGAAAAGATGGAAGGCAGTAGGGTTGCACAAATTATTGGAAGAGCCTATCTTTTTCATTGATTTTGAGAGAGTGGCACAAGTAATGAGCAGTCTGCTTGAAATAGGAAAAGGGAATGATGCTTATTTCCAGTGCAAAGTCAAGAACAAAGATAATCAGGAGGTGGGTATCACTATCAAAGCAGAACATATCAGAGCAGCATTACAATTCTACCCAATGGGAACCAAGCTTGATCCCAGTTTTGTAAAGAAGAATAAGGAAACCTATACAGGGTATGCAAAATTCACTGACTTTAAAGGAAGAGAGAATGAAGAATATGCCACAAGGATGTTCTTACAATATTTCTGCTTTCCAAAGCTACCAAGGTATACCATGCCACATAAGTCTGTTACACTGTTGATGTTCAACAACAAGGATAGAACCAAACCCTTTGGAGTAATGGATGTCACACCATACATCCATGAACAGCTGAAAGAAGCAACAAAACACTGGGAACAGAAGAAATTCATGAATGGAGCCCAATTTTTAACAAGGATCATTTATCATGTCCTAGGAATGGAAGATCAATTGAAACTGGCTCCAGAAGCACAGTATTTTAGAAACCTTATGTCAGGAATCAAGAGTCCTCCAAGGAAAATGGCTGAGAAGGAAATAGAAGGACAAACCTGCATGAGGGGAACAGGAATGAAAAGAAAAGTAATATATGAGGAAGTGATTCCGGTAAAGAAAAGGAGGTTGGACCCAAGGAAGGTTGAACTAGAGATGGAGGAAGCTACAAAAGAAGAACATGAAGATGCACAGAAGCAGGTTCAATTCTCTAGTGAACCTCATCCACCCCAAACAAGCAAAGAACAATTATACACTTATCTAACCCAAGGAAATAATAAAAGAGCAATGTATGAGGCACAATATCAGAAGATGCTGGAAGATTATTCATGCAAGGCTACAGATTGGGTTCAAGAGGAGGTGGAGCATTATGAAGCACTTCATGATCAGATGATGACAGCTGAAACAGAAGAGGTGTTTGTTAGAAAGGAAGTTGAGTTGCTAGCTTACTTCAAAGAATTGCAAGGACCTCCAGAAACCAGAACCACTATTGTTGTAAAAAAGAAGGTTCCAAAGAAACCAGTGCAAAAGAAGAAGTTGACCAAGAAGGGAAAGGGAAAATCAGTAGTTGAAATTGTAACCACAAAAGAAATGGAGGAAGTGATAGTGGAAGAAACACAGAAGCAATCCATTGTGGAAGAAGCATCAAGACTCAAAAAACCAGAAATAGGAGGACCTTCATATTTTTCCTCTGATTCTGAAAGTGATATTGAGAGCTTTTTATTAAAGAGTCTGAATTTATCAATACCGAATACTCCTAATGTGATTACACAGGCCCCTGAGAAGTAGAAAACACCTGAGGATTTGAAGAAGAAGTCTCAGGAGAAGCAGATGCAGGAATAGGAAATGAAACAGCTCAGTTTTGAAGATGAAAGAAGGTTGATGAAAGGAAAAGCAGCTATGATAGAACAAGAAAGTGAAACGAGAGAAGAAGTTAGTTGTGGGCTGGTGCATACAGGAGTAAAATCAGTATGGATAAAACCCTCACAAACCTACTTCAAATTAGATGAGAGCATAACAGAAATAGCCAAAAAAGCACAGATAAGCAGTCCAGTTATAAATAATAAAGGTGCAGATCAAGGTCAAATTCAGGGAGAAGAGGAAATAATAGTGAAGAACAATATTCAAGAAGTCACAGGAGGAGTAGTGGAAAAGGAGATCATCCAAAGTATAAAAGATGTACTTCATGATTTGAAAAATAATGAAGAATTTACCACCAATAAAGATCAGGAACAAGAGGGAGAAATGGATTTCATGGACACTGATGAGCAGGAAGAAGGACACAAAGAACAAAAAAGTAATGATCAGGTCAAAGTTTTTGAGGAGACTGAATCAGTTCTAGTCCAGGAAAAGGAAGAACAGGAAGAGCAAACAGGTAAAGGTCCAGTAAAATCTGTTGAGGAAATTGAATCTACTCTGGTTCAGGAAACCCTAATCCAGGAAAAGGAGGTACAAATAAAGGAGGGACACCTCTCAGAAGAGAAGCAACAGGAGATGGAGAATGAAAAGGTACACGGAATAAAGCTGACTCCAGATGTCTTAGAGCAGAAGAATCTAGGTGCTCAAATTTTGGAACATGAAGAAGACATGGCAGATTCAGAAACACTAGAGACTCATCCAAGCAATGAAGAACATCAGGCCAAGGATTTAGAATATGAAGAAGAAGAGGAAGAGGAGGATGAATGCAAAGAGGACAAACAAATAGAAGCTAAACAAATGGAAATGGAAGGGGGATTGGAACGAATACCCAAGAATATAAGATCAGCTTGTCAGATTATCATGAATAACATTGAACAGTTCAGACCTTCAAGCAGGAACATGATCATTTCAAGAATGGTAGCAGAGTCTGAATTTGAGAAAGGCAGTATGATTATTAAAGAGCACAAAAGAGAGAAGGAACAAATGTCAGAACAACTGAGGAAGGTGCAAGAAAAAAATGAGGAATTTACAAACATGATAATTGCTTTGGAAGAGTTAGAAGTGCAGAAACAAAATAAAATTCAATATCTAGAAGAAAAGAGTGTAAAACTAACAGAGCAGAATAATAAATTGGAAATGGAGTTGAGAAAAATTGAAGGAAGATACAGAACCTTGCAGACTTCCTATCAGATTTTGACCAAAGCAAATGAAGAAATCAACAAGTTGCTATTGGAGGAAGGTCAGTTAAAGGATGAAAGTCAGACAACTCAGATGACAGAGGAAGAAAAGGAAGAATTACACAAAGAAATTAAGAGATTACAACTAGAATTGAAAGAAGCCAAGGAACTAGAGAAGCAGGCTAGTATACATGCTGCTACATCAATGAGAGGATATAACAAGTTGCACATGGACATGGAAAAAGAAAGAAGTGATTGGCAAAGAAAGAGGGAAAAGGAAAAAAATGAATGGATAAAAGAAAGAGAATTATGGGCAAAACAGAATGGAAGTCTGATGATGACAATAGAGGAATTACAGAAAAAGCTGGATAAGCCACAAGTTTAGGAAGAAACACATGTAGAGACCACATATACAGAAGAATATGAGGTAGAAAATAATGATGGAATACAACATGACAGTGAACCAGCAGATAAAAGACCAGAGGGAGAATATTCAGAAGAATTTGTAAAAATACTGCTGACAAATAGAGATTCCAGAATGGAGTTTATCAGGAAAATGCATGATGAATATGAAGCTCAAATTGTCACATTTGCATTGAATAAGGGAATTAATCCAGACCAGCATCATTGGGCCGCAGATGGATTGGGTATACCATTGTGTATGATCATGGAGAGTATCAGGAACTATCAGTTGGCCAGAGTTGGGCTACCTCCAAATAAATATCTTGAGTATGAAGAGGATATCAATGTGACTAAAGAATTATTTGAAAGAGCCAATCAAAGTGGAGGAACAAATGGTTGGATGCCAACAAAGAATGTAGGAAAATTTGGAAGGAGGCACCTCTTCACTTAAAAATTAATCCAGCTTACTGTCCAGTGGCAAGGAGAAGAGAATGGACAATTTTTTGGGAAAGACGGAGAGAAGGTCAAATCCCACCTAAGTGGTTGAATTTCCCAAAAATAGCCGGTCCAAAGGCAAGCACATGGCCTACAAAAAATTACATGGTGAATACAGCTGAGTCCGTTATAGCTACATACAAAGATGTAAACGACCCTGCATGCATTCTACTTATCAGAATAATGAGATTAATTTTGGCCTGTATAGAAACATACACCGATACAGATATCAGAACATTAAATTACATTGGCTTCAATTCTCCAACAGATGCATTATTGTTTGATCTTAGCGAAACACCTGATAGAATCTGTTTAATGGCATATTACAGCAGAGTAATATTTTTGGGCAATCATTACTTACAAATTTTTGAAGATGCATTTGATTACGGGTTCTTTGAAAGAGAATCAGAGATTTTTGGAAATTTGTCAGTTGTTACTAAGTCCAGACTCACAGCATATGAAGCCGCCTATACAGAGTACTTCAGTAAAGGACGTCATTGATAAACCAGAAGCTGCAGTACAGTGGAGAAAGGCATTGTTTGAAATGGTCAATAACCTAAATATTATAGAAAGGAAAAGTCATGACTTTCTGTCACACGTCTATCAAAGAAAGAAAAAGTGAAGAAAAGCTATCAGCACAAAAGAGCAGGAAAGTCTTTTGTCAGGAGCCAAAAGGTTTAGGAGGGGAAGGATGTTAGAAGATGTATTTTTGGAAGCCTTTTTGGATGAAAAATAATTATAAAATGACAAAAACTTGTAAAAATATTTATGCAATTGTTGTAAAAGTAAGGAAGAGTCTTCCTTATGTAGGATAGAATCTTATGTAATTTTTCTAGAATTTTTGGAAACTCGTAGATAAGATATTTTTAGAATAATAGAGGAAAAGACCAAAATTCAAGTGTGAAAAGGGACACTTGAAAATGTATATAATATAATTTCCTCTATTATGAGGGGGTTGGTTAATCATTTGTTTACATGCTATCCAAGTGAATAGAGAAAGAGTTTCCTGCTGAAAATCGTGTTTTCTCCTCTTTGTGTGGTTTCTTTGATTTGTGAGTCCAATTCTTGTGTATCTATGGAGATTTGTGAGCTTCTATTGTGTAATTCTGTTGAATGTGTATGAAGAGAGCTGAATACTGATGTGATGAGTGATAAGTTGATGAAGAATGGTGTTGGAGATGAAAATCGTCTATTTTCATAGAATCACGATTGTCTCATATGTATGGTACAGGTGATATTTTTGAGTTTTGACTTCATAATTGTGTTCTGCTAGTAAAATAGCATGTATTAGACACCAAGATTGGGGAAAATGGTGGAGATTTGCTCAAGATAACCCAAACCCTAGAAATTCCTCTTCATTTTCACCATTCTCAAAAATCTAGCCATTATTCTCTTATTTCTTGGATTCTCTCATCTAGAAGGGGCTGTGGTCTCATGAATACTTCCAGGATTGACAAAATAAAGATGTATTGTTGATTCTTTATGCTAAATGATTGGAGAGGACAACTCCAAAGATCAATAACAAAAAACACAGTATTGACAAAGATAGTCAATAGTGGAAGGTCAAATTGGGACAAACTATTGCATCATGCAATTTGGGCCTTCCGTGCCGCTTACAAGATTGCCATTGGAACTACCCCATTCAATCTAGTGTATGGATAGAACACAATCTTGCCGATTGATTTTTTAGTGCCAACTTTGAGAGTAGCCCAACAGTATGAATGGACATGGCATGAATTATCCAAGCAACTAAACCAAATTGAGAAGTTACATGAGACTAGGATACAAGAAATTGTAGGAATTTATGCGGCCAAGAGAAGACAAAAAGCATATTATGATGCACACATCAAAGACAAAGGACTCAAAGAAGGAGATTTAGTGCTAGTCTACACTTTGAAGCAACATGCTAAGAGTAAAACATTACATGGAGCCATTGACAGACCAAACGTTAGCACGACTTGTAGGAGCACAAAATAGGAAAGGAGAGGAAGAGCGGATCAGAGAGGAAGCGAGGTAAGAAGCCCTAGAGCGTATCAAGAAACGAAAAGGGTGGATAAGGCAAAGGGATGAACGGTATCTACAAGGAGAAGAGCCTATTCCCATGGCTAACTATCTGGTTCATAAATCCAACACGAACAATATCAGCATATCCTAGCCGTACTTAAACCTAGGAATTGGAACGACAGAGTACCAGCTAATAGATGCCTTGATAGATTCAGAAGCAGCACTCAGTTGCATACGAAGTATAGTCATCATGCATCTTCAAACAACTATAACACCTACTAAAGCACACATGATAGGTGTTGGAGGTCAAGCTATAGAATGTATTGGAGAAACTACAGTATCCCTCCACCTAGGAAATTCAACTATGGAACAATGAGTTCTAGTGTGTAGAGACGAGGACCTAATTAAGAACTTGATCCTAGGACAAGACTGGATCATTGAGAATGAGGTAAGCATTATCTAGCTCAAGGGTATATCTCAGCCAAAATAGGGCACAAGGAAATCTTTAGTCTATTAGAAGAGAAACCCTCTCATGGACAAGATATCATCAAGAGCGTGACACAAATTCTAGAAGAGTACATAGTGAATGATTCCATCACAAACCAACCAGAAGAAGGTCCGAAGGAGGAAAGGATTTCAAATCCCAATGTAGCCAGGGAGAAAGTAGATTCATCCTACTTGAATGGGGAATAGAAGGGAACCAAGGAGGACAATGTTCCTAAAGCCTTCTATGAAAAAAGGAGATTATCGGCATGGAAACCCACTATCAGCTTCTTGCAACCAGGAAATGCTAACCTAAAGTGGGTTTGCAAGGATCAAGTGAAGGAATAAAAAAAGGCAATGCCAGTACACATCATTCACCATAGGAAGACAAGGGTGGACGAGGGTCCTTCTTCACCAAAATCAGAACCAAAGCGACTTGTAAGAGTATGGCTTCCAAACTCATTGGTAGAAGCCCAAAGAACTCAACAACGAATATGGATTCCAAAGAAGGTCAGACAAGTGGCCACTCAAGAGATAGACAAGCACGAAGAAACATTATATCGACACAACAACACCATAAAGCCAAGCAAGACTCGTCACAGATACCGGGAAAGAAGGACCCCAACAACTCAAACAATAAAGAAGAAAGAGGAAACACATGGGGCACAACAAAACAACAAGAAGACGAAGCTTCGAACTTCAAAAACAAAATGGATATGGAAACCAAAGCAACAGCAAGCGTCGGAACACCAAAACCAAAAGGATTCCAATTGCACACATGAAGCATCAAATGGACCTAAAGTATGCATGATAGGGACATATTACGAGGCCGTGCATTCGGCACATGACGCGTGTAACAAAAGTAGTGGTGCACATTCCAAACTTGGGGACAGGTCATAGCTTCTACTTCCATAGGAATAAACCTACTATGAAAATAAATAAATGCTTCGGCTACACTAATTCTTGTTTTCTTTCAGGAGTGAAAATGAATAAATTATGCGGTAAGAGATCTTACTTATACACGATGTCACTACAACACACCCCACTAAAGACTTGCTATCAGTGGAATCTAATGCTCTTTTCATTACGAGTGCAGATGGCTTCTGAAGATTTTGAAGCTACAATTTAGGAGGAGGTGCTGAAATTCCCTCTGCAAAGTGTGACTAAAGCAAAAGGTCATTGGTTTAGAGAAGATCAAACAACAGGGGATTACTTGTTCCTGGTGACCATCAAAATCATGGATATGGATCATTAGTTCCCTGTGATGTCCAAAGATTTCAAGGTAGTGCATGAACTCCCATCAACCATGGACATTATGAAGAAAGCAGGCATTCACAAGTACTTTGAATTGCCGATCTACAAACCTGATTTCCAATGATGTACGCAAATTATGAACACTTTGCAGCCTGCCATGCATGATCCATTGGTACCGGAGGCTAGAGTCTTGGATGCAGTCGGCGAATGGGTCATTATCCAATTTACACATGACCTAATTAAGGAAGATTTTGGATGGGAGAAGGATGGGAACACAATATTGAAAGAAGAAAGTCGAGGAGCAAAGACCCGAACATTCAATGACATTAATCGCATTGATATTGAAGAGGAAGTGAGACTCATCCATCATCACTTCTTCTTTCCCAACATGCATAGGTACACTGCTCCACAAAAGATCATTGTGCAAATGCTGTCGCATGCTATAAAACAAATTGGAAATCAAGTCAATATGACTCCATATATTCAAGAGCGGCTGCTCGAGGCAAAGAAGTAGTGGAATCACAAGAAGTTTTTGAATGGAAGTGTTGCCCTGACCATATTGATATATCATGCCTTGGGCATTAGAGAGCATTTAAGAGAGATGCCATCATCGGAAGCCATGGCCAAATATGCAAAAATTGCTACCATTCCTCAAAAAAAGAAAGGAGTAAAAATTGTAGAGGAAGCAGAAACAAGCTCCTAGCCTAGAATGAGAGGTACAAAGAGGCTAAGAGAAATGATGCAAGCCGAAGCAGAAGTCCCAGCTACAAAGAGGGCACACGTACTTCCAAAAACGAGACTTGAGGACAACCGACCTATTATGGAAGAAGAATTAACAAGAACAATGGAAGCCACACATCAGTACACCAAAGATCAAGTAAATCTATCCGTACAAGGACACCATTACTAGCAAGCCCATCATGATTTAGAACATAGAAAAAGGCTGACCAAGGTCCACAGATACAGAGAATTGGGAAATGTAGACATTCAAAGTGATTCCAAGGATGATGGACAATGGGAGGAGTCAAATCAAGTGAGCGAGGATGTAAACATGGTAGGAATGAAGGATCAACTGCCCATAAACTCTACCCGAGAGATGACGAGGAAGGAAGCTTCCCAAGAACGGGAACATGTTATTAAATTGAATGAAGCTACTAACATTGAAATCCAAGAGACTGTGCTGGCAGGAGAGGTCCCATTCCAGAACCCCAAGGAAGAAAAAGTGGAAAATACAGTTGAATAATCCGAACCATTTACACCAATAAGGGTAGTGGCAGAACCATCTCCCATGGACGTCACATTTCAAGGGAGTGCCAAGAAGATCGTGAATAAGGAAGAAAAAAGCAAAGAACATGTAGTACATCTACAGATAAGGCAACCTCATAATGAAACCCTCCACGTGGAGCAAGGAAAGGATGTGTGAACACGAGAAGCTCCAAGCATCCCAAAAACTTGGTTAAATGTGGATGTCGCTTAGCTCAAGCCAGTGGTGCAACACATGATACAAACTGCCATGGACACTCAACAGTTAATGCTTGAGACTGATGCTGACTATGATAGGGCAATGCCGGAAAAATTTCAATTCCAGAATTCTTCATGATCTTTAATCTTGAAAGATGGTGAAGGATTGGGTCTCCCTTGAGCTTCCTTAGCTTCATCACAAGATAGGTCCTATGAGCTTTTCGTGGTGCATTGTAGTGTTTCCAAGACCTTTGATGGAGTGCCTTGAGTAAGAAAACCCCCTTGATTGAACATGAACTCATCCTTTTCCTTTATCTTCTTTTTATCTTCATAATTTGTATGCTCCATATCATTTGTAATGACTTCTTGGCCTTCAAAAGTTCTTGATTTGAATTGTTGAGGAATAGTGTCTTGATTATTCAACACTTCTAGCTCTTGGACTTGGCTTTCTTTGAATAATTGATTCTCACATTGAACTACCTGATTGATAACATCCTCCAAGGTATTTGCTTGAGGCATGGATAGCAAGAGATATTTGACTTCTGGATTGAGGCCACTTTGAAATTGATTAACCATGTAGTCTTTTTATATGTAGTTCCACGAAACAACATCTTGATATTCAAGGCATAGCTTGAAACTAATCGATCATCTTGTCATAGCAATCTTTTCATCTCTTGGACATGTTTTATCAAGTCATTTATGGTAGATTGAATCTCCTTGCATAGGGAATCCATGGTATCTGGTCTTGATGAAGATAGTTGTGTACCTAAGTCACGAGGTCTTAGGGACTAGTGTCAAAGAGACTAAATCTCATTTTCCACACAAATACGTACAGTGGTGGATTGACACACGCTTAATTATCAATATGAAGAACCAACCTAACCAAGTGTATGAGGACCTATGCGCACATGATGGATAATGAAGTGGTTCAGAATGCATGAGGAAAGACCAACTTACCTCTCCAACTCACTTAATCTCTGAAAGTGTCTGCCGTGATACCACTTACAGTAGTAAATACAAATTTGAATGTTTCTCCCAGCTCCGAACTCCGAATATGATGAATAGTGGGTTCTTTCGAAGCTCTCGATGAGACGCATCTATCTATTTTCACTCAAATGTGCATGTCTTTGATTCAAAAATCTCTCGAGGAAGATTGAAATACCTTATTCATTGGAAGGGGTATGATGTCAGCAATCGTACTTGGGAACTTATAGAAAATATTCAGAGAGCAAAAATCAAGGTTCATGAATTCCATAGGAAGAATCCAATGAAACCCAAGCTAGAGAACATGGCCGCTCCTCATTGAACTCGTTGTTTGAGGGGGAGGTGATGTCATGGACACAATAAAAACCATCTTAAACGTTAGATTACATGTGATATCCTATATCTCATGATTGGTTCAGAATTAGGAGAAACCAATGCTTCCATTGCATCTGGAACGTGTCAAAACCCTAAGATCAACTGTCTTCTTGCTTGATTCTGGCATCCAAAGACCATGCTTCGAATTGATGACATCATCAATAACATCATCAATTCATAATCGCCCTTGAACTGCCCTTGGAAAACCTATATAAGGAGGGGCTGGCCACATTCATTCTCATTCTTGCCAATACCAGTCTTGGGAGCTCAAGGAGTTGTGACCACCAAGTAAGTACTCTCCAAGTTCCAGTTCATGTTCTTATCTTGTTCCTTATTCCAGTCCTGTCTAGTCTTGTATCCTGGACATCTAGTCTTGTCCTCTTGTAATCTCATAGTACGAGATCTTGTCGACTTCTTTCTTGCACCTAGTTCATCTCCTAGAAGGGAGTTCTTGTAATCCAGATATCTTGTTTCATACTTATGATCCCGGGTTGTGGGATCTCCTGTAACATCTCTAATTGAGTTATTCATACCTATCAGTCCTGGATTGTGGGACATCTTGTATCAACTACATATTCCTGTACTATTTTCCCTACATGGGTATTCTTATAATTAGAAGTATATTTTCGAGATCTTGTCTATTGTAGTCAGAGAGCACAATCTAGTGCTCCCCTAACAATAGTGATGTCTGTGGTCCTATGCAGACACCCTCTTTTGGAAACTATCTTTACTTCGTGACTTTCATCGATGATTTTTCTAGCATACATGGGTATATCCATTGAAGGCAAAGTCCGAAGTGTTTATGTGCTTCAAATAGTTTTTAGTTTTGGTTGAAAATTTGTGAGCATGTAAAATGGGCACATTTTGTTCTGATTGGGGGGGGATATATTTCTTTTGACTTTAATGCATTTCTGGCTGAATGTGGGATAAAACATCAATGTACACTGCCGTATACACCTCAATAGAATGGAGTTGTTGAACGGAAGAACATGTCACTCATGGAGATGGCGAGGTGTATGGTCAAGAGTCTAGTTTCTAGCTTGAGGCTGTTATGTGTACAACATTTGTACTTAACAAGTCTCCCACTAAAGCACTGTAGTCTATCACTCCATATAAGGCTTGGCATGGTCGCATGCCATCTATTGCTCATCTAAGTGTTTTTGGTTGTTTGGCATATGCATTAGTGCCTGAACAACATCACAAAAAATTGGATCATAAATCTGTAAAATGTATTTTCTATTGTGTACAGTTCTGAAAGCAAAGGCTATCATTTGTATCACCCACATACTAAATGCATTTTTGTTAGCCGTGATGTTGTTTTTGTGGAAGATGCTATTCAGCCTTTACTTTCATGTACGAAGGAGACATTTGTTAGCTCCAAAGACATATATGATACTTTGCTGCCTCTTTTGCAGGTGGGCACTCTAGTGCTGGTCCTAATGAGGCAATTTCTCCGCCATTGCAGGTTTCATGTGATGATTGAGATCATTCTATTTCTGATGCAGATTTACATGATGCACTTGTTGATGAGAGAGCTGATATTGAGGAGGCAAAAACTATGCAAAAATGGTTGGTGCAAAATTTTTGTGACAACAAATTAGATGCACCTCTGTCATATCGTACTCGTTAAGGCTCTCATAGTGCGTCTTTTGCATTAGATTGCTATGCTATGGTTGCATCTAGTCTATGTGATGAGACTGAGCCTGTTTTGTTTGATGAAGCACAAAATTCTGAACATGGGATGGCTACAATGCAATCTGAATATGATACTATCATGAAAAATGATATCTGGTCTTTATGTGACTTGCCTCGTGGCAAGACCTCCATTGGCACTAAGCGGGTATACAAGCTGAAGCGTAAGCCTGATGGAATAGTTGATAGCTATAAGGCTAGGCTTGATGCAAAGGGTTGTGCACAGGAAAGAGGCATTGATTTTGATGAGACCTTTGCAACTACATGCCGTATGACTATTGTTGATAGCATCTGTGCACTTGCAGCCCATCATGGTTGGAATGTACATCAGTTGGACATTAAAACTACATTTTTGAATGGTGATTTGCATGAAGAAGTGTATGTTTTTCAGCCCCATGGCTTTGTGCAAAAAGGGCATGAAACCAGGTTTGCAGGTTAAAGAAGGCATTATATGGTTTAATGCAAGCACCACATTCTTGGTATGAAAAGATACATGCCTATTTGATTGCATATGGTTTTGAGAACAATCCAACTGAAAGCACCTTATATGTTAAGCGTGCTAATGATGTGCTTCTGATCATTGTTGTCTATTTTGATGACATGCTGCTCATTGTCATATTGAGAAGCATATTGCTGATTTTAAGGCTGATTTGCATGCCTCATTTGAGATGTCTGATTTGGGGTATTTGCATCATTATTTTGGGCATTCAATTTATGCAAGTTGATGGTGGAATGGATTTTTGTCAAACAATATATATTGACACATTATTGCAACATTTTGGCCTTGAAGACTATAAGCCTATCGCCATTCCTATGGAGACATGTTTATAATTGAGTCTTCATGATGCTGGAGATGCATTTGATGCTATCCTCTATCAGCACACTGTTGGATGCTTGATTTACTTGTGCATTACTTGGCCAGATATTTAGTTTGCTGTCTCACACATGAGCAGGTTTATGCATTGCCCAAGTCTCAAGCATTGGCAGGCGGTTAAGCGCATCTTTCGCTACTTGAGTGGTACTCGACTACTTGGATTGTTTCATCCCATGGGGGGATCACTACCGCTAGATTTGCATGCTTTTTTTGACAATGATTGGACTGGTTGCTATGACACTCGTGTGTCCGCTAGTAGCTTTTGCTTCATGATTGGTAGCTCATGTATATCTTTGTTGAGCAAGAAGAAGCCTATTGTGGCCACTTCTGGTTGTGAGGCTGAGTTACTGATTCTTCTTGATCCCTGACACAAATAAAGCATCTGACAAAGTAAAATAACTACCATCAGTAGTAGTCAAAATGATCTTACCAACTCCCATCACAAAATAAGAGGAGTTGTTGGCACATCTGATAGTATTCCCTATAGGGGTAGGCTCGACTAAAGTGAAGAAACTATGCTGCGAAGTAATATGTTTGGTTGCCTCACTATCAAAGTACCAAACATCTGAGTCTACTGCAGACATGCACTAGTCATGAGAAGTTGGGTCTTCCATGAAAGAACTTGGAGAAGCTTGTAGAAGGTAGAAAAATGCGTTTCGAAGCCATGAAGTTTGGTCTAGCCAACCGGCACAAGACCAGCCCTTGAGCTTATGGAGACTCAAATAGACCTTATAGGCATGCAATAAGTGCAAGAAACACACTATGTACTTTGGAGCATCAAGGAGAATGAGTCGATACAAAACACATAGGCTCGCGGGTTGACTAGCTCAAAAAACTTACTATCTATGGAAGAGACAATGAACTTCAAATGCCCATAGCGACCAGTGTGATTACAATTAGAAAAAATCCTTTTATGGGAGTGATAAACATAGGGTTGAATGTGTAGAATGCACAAAAGTATAAGGAATAAGCAAAATATACTATAGGAATGAATTAGACATTCACTGGTGGTACTTCCTATTTTTCAGGAATATGCAGAGATTGACCCCGAGATAGAAAAACTCAGATTTTTCCCAATCTACTAAACCAAATGCTTTGAAAAGTTTTTAGCATAAACTAGACAATTATACCTTTCCAATGAGCCATCTTGCACTCAATTTGAAGCTCGGGAGAGAGAGAAGCAGCCTCTGCAAGATTACTATTGGCGAAGAAGATGATGCAGAGAATTGAAGGAGCAAGACAATGATGGTCACAAGTGTATGTATATTGCTTCCATGTAATGTACAAGTGATTTTAAGTATTTATATAGACTCTAGGAGTGTTCCATGACTTCTACAAGTGAAGTTTGAATTCAAATGAAGGTGGGAATGGTTGTTGGAGGGAATCAATTCACTTCCCTACAATCTAAGAAAAGTGAAGATCTAGTTTGATCTACTTTTAGGTGATTTGATTGCTTGATTGAATGCAACTTCAACCACCACAAATTTGTGGAATTTGGGCTCTATCTTTCTACCTTTACATGTGTAAAGCTCAAGGCTTTTACAACAGTAAATGAACCATCAAAAATCTCTCAAAAAAATACAATAAATGAGCATAAGAAAAAGAACTCTCCAACGGATATTCTTTCGACGCGATAGCCTTTGATGTAGATCAAATCCACCTCAAGCATAGGGTAAGCTTGATGTTCCAACATTCCAGCCTCTTTCTTCTTTGCCTCTTTAGCAGCCAATTTTGGATAGCTCTTAATGACATGATCATGTGTTTTACAGTATTTGCAAAACAATTTCTACTTTTCTGATTTGTTCTCATCTTTGTCTTCCTTCTTCGATTGTGCAGAATTAGAACATTTTTTCTTGCTAGTAGAAGAGCTCCATTTACCTTTGCCCTTCTGACTAGCCAAGAAAGCTTGATCTACAACACGCATAATACACCTGTTCTGCCTAGATTGATTCCTACAACAAAATAGAAACTAACTCTTCAAATGTTAAGGCATTTGGATTGGCTTTCATCATGAAATGAAGAGTAGAAGCAAAACTCTGATATGAGTTGGGAAGACCATTCAAAACTGTCTACATAAGTGAACTACCAGGAAGGACTTCATTTGTAGAAATCAACTATTCCTTCAAAACCTTGATCTTTGTTAGAAAATTGTACATAGAATCACCTTCATTCATGTGCTCACTCTCCAACTGTTTTTGGAGGTAAGCAACACGAGCCTCACTTCTAGCCTGATACAATGTGGTAAGTGTATACCAAGCATCCTTGGCTATTCTGTAAGAGCGAATGTGAGGAATAAAGGCACGTTTGACAGACAAAGCTATCAATGCATGTGCCTGGGCATCTCTGCCATCCTAAAGAATTTGCTCTACAACAGGTGCAGTAGAAATTGTAGCACGAACATGAATCTGTAGAATATCACCATCTTCGACACCTTCTGCATTAGCTTCAATACCTGCACTTGTAATAGTTGCAGGTGTGATAGGACGTTTTTCAACACCTTGCACAATGTTCCATAGTCCTTTTGCAACCAATACATGTCGCATCATATAAGCCCATAACGGGTAGTTGATATCATCCAACTTATCCTCAATAGCCAACATATGTAATACATCATTGCTTTTAGCCATGGTCGGTGACTAAAATACCTTGATGCAAAAAATTGACTGTATCTCAAAAAGTTCAACAGAATTGCCCACACAAATTCTGCTAAACCTGTAGCAGACTTCGAGATGCTTATACTAGCGAACCAAAACAGGTATATACCTTTGGCACAAAAAGATAAAATAGCGTGCATAAGCACTATGATAGTGCATTCGGAGGTCAAAACAAGCTCAGATCATGATTTCGGCACCACAGAACAAAGATGTTTTGATCTTTGAAACACCCTGAATATGCTCACCAAAATTCATGCAATTTTGAGACTGCAACCAGAGGGGTGTCAACGACACCCTAGATGAAGCGCAGACCTACTGTGATACCAACTGTTGGAGTTAGACATCTACGGAAGCATGCAAATAGCATAAGGAAGAAGAACAAGCTTAGAGCACAACACACAATACTAAACGTATAACCACTAGAATGTACAAAGATAAGTTGCTCCTTAGGGCAATAGGCGTATATACAAGCCGGCGAAAAAAACCTCCTAAAGAGGGAAGAAAGTACCCCGATGTTCCTAGTGTGTTCACACACATCGCTACCTAAATATATCAACACACTAGTGGTTCTTGCTTCATGCTTGGTAGTTCATGCATATCTTGGTTGAGCAAGAAGAAGCCTATTGTGGCCACTTCTAGTTGTGAGGTTGAGTATAGGGCACCTTTCATAATGACTATTGAGTGTTTGGCTTGGATGCCTCTAGTTTGATTTGGGTGTTAGTCAGTCTTCTACCACCACCAAGTTCATTGGCGGTCAGAGTGCATTGGCTTGCAAGGAACCTTGTGTTTCATGCTTTCACAAAGCACATTTAAGTGCACTATCATTATGTCATGGAGAGGTTTTGTATTGGAGAGACCAATTTGGCTTATGTGCCCTCACATGATAATGTTGCAGACCTTTTCACAAAGGCTCTACCTAGGGAGAATTTTGAAGTTTTTTTTAATATTTGGGCTTACTTACTTTTGTTGATTGGTCTGTTTCCACATAAGTTGGCACTTAATTTTTACATGAGTGCTAGCTTCTTGTTCACCGCATCACTCCTAGGGGGGATTTGTTGGTATATTTTGGTAATGGTGTGTGTGAAAACACTTAGGACCATTGGGGCACTTTTTTCCTTCTTTATGAGGTTTTTTTCTCGTGGCTTTGGAAGTATTTTGAAGACAATGTACCACACCGTGCTCTCCTTCTCGAGAGCTCCATGACGACCGAACTCTAGGGGCCACACATGGTCCTTGGCACAGAGGCTCCAAAATACAAAGAAAAACCTAGTACACACGGAGCATGAGCACAGATTTCTTAGGTGTTAAAAATGTACTCGAATTTAGAGTCTCTGGCTAACCATGCTGTCACTCTAGCACAATGGTGAGTACCAACGTGAGGAGATACACCTCATAAATGTCAATCCGTGGAGACGTGAGGACCGGTATGAAGACCGCGAGCAAGTGATGGCACAAGTGCGTGAGTGAAAGCACACAAGCATGCACACACATACACACACATGCGCACAAGGTAAGAGCAAAGAGTGGAACAATGGAAAGCTTCGATTACCAAAGAGTTCTCTTACAAAACTGAAATCTACAACAAGCTAACCTCAAAAATGAGCTCTCCAGCCCTTTTTATAGTTTTTGAGTGGTTTTGGCCCTGTCCAGACCTAGTGTCCGGCCTAGTTAAAAAATAGGTTCCAGAGCTTATTTGGGGGCTCAAACGGAGTCTAAAAATTATGAAAATTGGTAGGATGGTAGATCTAATACTCCTCAAGCTCGAGGACTCCTCGGCTTGAACAAAATGGAGTTACAAAAATGGAAAATGGTATTTACAATGGTTTTTAGTGATAAAAATCACTATTTTTGTAGGGATTTCTTCTGAAAATTTGACAGGTGCTTCTTGGAGCTCCCTACTTGCTCCTTCTTCTTGTGTGTCCACTTCCTTGATGCGCTTCCATGCTTTGTCCTTGACCTTGAGCTTCAACACTCCCCCCCCTCTTGAGTCTGTCGTCCCTGACAGACCCTTGTTGTAGTGGTCGTTTCATGGAGTACGTTGAGAGGTAGCATTCTTGCGTCCACCAGGGGCGATCCCTCTTCCCAATGTATCCTGATCGTTTGTCTGGTTCTTCACTTTGCCACTGTTATCTCTTGCAGTTTGTAGTCCCTTTGTACGTGCTTCTGCCTTGTATTCCATCTGGATGGTGCATTTGTGAGTTTTCCAAAACTACTAGTTGCTCAGAGGAGGTGTTCAATGTTGATTATGAGCAACTCTCAATGGTGGATGGCGCCCTTGTTCTTGTAGTGGTCACCGTGATGTCCTCTGATTCTTCCAAAGGTGGCTTTCATAGTTTTCGTGCCAAGTACTTGTAACCCATAATGGATGATGGTTAAGTGCATTAGTGCATGGGTTGAACAAATTATGTGCCTTGTGCATGGCCTTGTAATGTGGCCCTACGTATGCGTACTTGGAAAATGCATGGCAAGAAGTATGGTGCAAGAGATTGGGTCTTGAGCTAAGTGCTCAAGGGTATGCTGACGAAGAGGTTTCCTAATCTATCATGGTTATAGTGTTGTTGAAACATACACGTCTTACCATGGCGAAGGGTCCGTTGATCTTCATCTCTTCGTGTTGCGGTTCCACTTGGTGTTTGACCATCAGCTTGTCCTTTTTGTTGAGGGATGTTCTTGCTGGAAGTTCGCTGATGAGCATTTTCAAGCTTTTTTTTTTTTTTTTTTTTTTTTTTTGCACCCAATGGCATGAAACAAGAAGAAAGAGGTTAGTATCAATAAAATATTTTACATGTGAAAATTTGTGTCTCATGTGCCTGGGATTTTTCAATTGTGTCTATGCACGGCCATGTAAGGTGGCCCTATCTTGATGCATACTTTGGAAATGCATGACCTGAATGGTGCAAACGACTGGGTTATGCCAAAGGCACATGGTTGCTGCACGTTGAGGCTTTTGATGTTACTTGCATAGTTGATGCATTCTTTGTTTGGAGGTGCCGATTGGATCTCGAAATGATGTAATCCTCCTAATGGGAACCCATTTCCTAATAGTATTTGGCCCCGTAGAGATCACCTCAGGCCAGTTCTTCTTTGGATGCTGTCCAAACTTTGGTATCCCGCGTGGTTGGCCTTTTGGTTCTGTGGTTGTTGTTGGTGCTTTTGGCTTCCAAACCCATATCCTTGATGATTGCTGGCTTACTTTTGCAGAAGGGTTAAGTTCATCGTCATTTGTTCTTTGTGTTTTGTTCTTACCCTTTGCTTTCTTTGGCTTCTTTGTTGAGACCTTTTGCATGGTGGGGAGCATAGGTCTTTGTACGTGTAAGAGCTTCTTGGGTACCCACATCTGTAATCGCCCTTGTTGAGCTGTAGCTAATTTTTTAGGCACCCAAATTTGTACCTGATTGTGGTCGGCCTTCATTGATAGCTTCGGTACCCAGATTTGATGGATTCTTCGTGCTTGACCCTGTCGTAGGTGCTTGGTCCTTCTGTAGTCATGGTCGATCTGGTTGGGTGGGAGTCCTTGAGGCAACATCGATGGTTGTACGCCTTTCTTTACCCAGATCTGTGTCATGCCCAACACTTCTTTCTTCTTGAGGGCTCTTTGTCTATTTGATAGACTGGCTGTCTTACACTGTTTTGCTTGCTTCTGAGGTTGAGCTCCTGTGGATGCTTTGCTCTTTAAAAAACAAGAAGAAGGTTCATCTTGCCTTTGCGACTGTCCTTCCGTGATTGCCTCCGTTTGGATCATAGAGCTTTTGACATCTACAACATCTTGTTCGAGAAGATTAGCCTTAGAGGAACAAAGAGAGTGTGTGGTGTCAGTTTCAGTGGGCATGCGATTCTCCAATTCTAATGTAATGCATTGATTATATACCCACACTTGAAGAAGTTGACTTCTTAGGTTCAAGTTGACAGCATGGTCGTAAATCCAGTCTTGATCCAAGACAAGTGGTTCTGTGAGGTCCTCATCATGACACACTAGCATTTTGACTTTTATTGGAACATCTTGAAGGTAGATGGGAAGTTCCACCTCGCCCAAACAGGGTGTTTCCACGCCTCCTAATCCTATGAGATAGGCTTCTATGGGCTTGATGTCCAAATGCAGGTCTTGGCAGTATGAAAGTCTAACTCCACTAGTTGCTGCTCCTGAGTCAACCAATGCTCTCACAGTCCTTACACTCTTTCCTTGTCCTACCTCTATAGTCACAAAGGGCCGTCGATCAATTATTCGAGAAGTAGTTATGC
Organism: Ceratopteris richardii; assembly: GCA_020310875.1. NCBI lineage: Eukaryota > Viridiplantae > Streptophyta > Polypodiopsida > Polypodiales > Pteridaceae > Ceratopteris > Ceratopteris richardii. The sequence goes on along the minus strand of CM035412.1, from coordinate 60,614,902 downwards.
CCGCTTTTTGGCACATGTCCATGTGATATTTTGGAGCTTTTGTGGTGACATCTAGGCCTAGCCGCCGTAACTTATTTCTTCTGATGCGCTCTCTAGCCTCTGCTTGTGCTTCTTCTCTAACCCTTAACTCTTCTTCTTTTCGCTTCTTAGCAGTGTTGAGTCTCATGAGCATTTCCTCTGTAAGAGGTTCTTGATATAACTTGACTCGGCATCCACTAATATAGTTGGGTAGGACATCACCTTCTAAAGTGGCCAATTGAACTGCACCGCTAGTGGAGAGTCTATTAATGATCATGGGTCCATATCCTCGTTTCTCCAATTTGCGGGCATGTTGCTTTAGCGTATAAACCAGCACTAGATCTCCTTCCTTCAAGCCTTTATTCTTTACATGGGCATCAAAGTATGCCTTTTGCCTTTTCTTTGCAGCATAAATGCCTGCTGCTGCCCGTAGCCTCGTCTCACCTAGGCGTTCTAGATCAAAGATCCTGGAAGACAACTCATGTCCATTCCACTCGTACTCTTGTGCTACTTTCAAGGCTGGGATTAGGAAGTCCAATGGTAGCACGGCATTCTGTCCAAAGACCATATGAAATGGGGTAGCATTGAGTACCGTTTTGTAGGCAACTCGGTATGCCCAAACAACATGATGAAGTTGTTTGTCCCAATCAGAGCGTTTATTATTTACAAGTTTCGTCAATACGTTACATAGGATCTTATTCGTGCTCTCGGCTTGTCCGTTAGCTTGTGGGTGATAGGGGGCAGACTTCTTATGTATCACCATGAATTCTTGAAGGAGATTTTCAATGACCTCATTCAAGAAGTGCGTACCTCTATCACTAACCAACTCTATTGGTAACCCATATCTAGTGAACACATTTTCGAATAAGAACTTAGCCGTCGTTTGAGCATCATTCTTTCTCGTGGCTTTTACTTCCACCCACTTTGTAAGGTAATCTGTGGCTACAATAATGTATTCTGCATGAGAGTTTCTAGCTGGGGGGTTAATAGGACCAACAAAGTCTATGCCCCACTTCGAGAATGCGCGTCCTCCCATCATTGGCCTTAAAGGCATCTCGTCTTTTCTTATTGGATATTGGGCACGTTGGCATGTGTCACATTTCTTCACATAAGTATGTGCATCCATATGAAGAGTGGGCCACCAAAGTCCTGAGAATAAAATGGTCTTAATTACTCTGTCAGGCCCAAAGTGTCCACCTGCAGCACCGCTGTGTGCAGTTTCTAAGACTTTCAAATAGTCTGATTCATGAACGCACAGTCTTAGGTAACCATCCTTGCCTCTTTGATATAGGTTGTCTCCTACTAAGGCATAGTCTTGAGCCTCTTGCTCCATGCTCCGTTTTCTTGCAAGACTAGCCTGATTGGGTAATGTTCACGATCTCATGAACTCAACCAATGGAGCACTCCAATCTGGGATTAATGACACATGATAAAGAGTGGCATGCTCCACTGGGGGTCTCTTCTGGCATACTGGACAATTCTGGATCCACTCTTGTATTTATTTGTCCATGCTAGGCCAATACACTCCTAAACGTTTTAAATTCTGCAATGTTCGTTGTTTAGAGTAATGATTTCCTAGCAATCCCTCATGGGCTTGTTGCAACCAACTAATATGTTCATCGTCCTCGACACAACAAGCTAATACGCCCTCTGGATCTTGTTTGTACATGCTTCCGGCCAATATTTGATACTTTTGTGATTTTACAATTTCTTCTTTGCTTGTTTTCACATTCTTATTTGCAGGACCGAAGGTTAGGACTGGTACCAACTTGTTTGCCCATTTAGGAACAACTTCCAAATTGAACAGATAAGCATCGGGCAATTCATCAGACACTCCTTGCGGTGGCTCTCCTGAAGTGATACGAGAAAGATGGTCTGCCCTAAGATGGGTTCTACCTTTCCTGACAACAACTTCAAAGTCGTATTCCATTAGTAAGAGGAACCATCTTACTAAGCGGCCTGTATTGCAAGGTTTATTGACCAAATATAGTAAAGCTTGATGATCAGTGAAAAACTTGAACTTATTGGCCAATAAATAGTGTCTAAACTTTTTCACGGCATATACCATACCTAAGCCTTCTCTCTCCGTTGTGGTATAATTTCGTTCAGCTGCATTTAATTGCCTACTAGCATATGCTATCGGCAAATCTAGGTTTCCTTCACCTGTGGGTTGTGCTAGCACACATCCTATTGCATGATTGGAGGCATCTACATGGACATGGAAGGGTTTGCTCCAATCCGGAGTAGTCAATATTGGTGCTGTGCACAAACGTCTTTTCAGCTCGTTGAAGGAATTCTCGCATTCCTCGTTCCACTCAAAATTTGTTAACAACCCATAAAGAGGTTTAGCTATGATGGCATACATGTGGATGAACCTACGGTAATATCCACAATGGCCCATAAAGGCTTGTACCTCTTTAACATTCCTTGGTCTTGGCAGCTCTGCTATCGCTCTTACTTTGTCCTCATCTGTTAAAATTCCGTTCTTAGAAACAATGTGACCTAAGATCTTACCTTGTCGTACCATGAACACACACTTTTCTGGGTTCAGACAAACTCGATAACCTCTACACTTGTTGAAGATCTGTCTGAGCTCAGGGATGTGGTAACTTCTCTGTTGGGAATGCGCACATAAATCATCCACATATACTTCTAAGCTCTTTCGTAAGAACTCTTTGAAGACATGACACATGAGCCTTTGGAATGTTGCAGGTGCATTGGTGAGCCCAAATGGCATCACACGAAATGCAAAGATTCCCCATTCTGTGGCAAAGGCCGTTTTGTGTTGATCTTCGGGGGCAATGGCTACTTGGTTGTAACCTGAAAATCCATCAAGGAAGCTATAAACTTCCTTGCCTGCAACACGCTCCAATAGATGTTCGGTGATTGGAAGTGGATAACTATCTCTGATCGTAGCGGCATTAACTTTTTTAAGGTTAATGCACACGCGCAATTTCCCATTCTTCTTGGGCACCACCACAATGGGGGACACCCATTCAGTGTGCTCAATCTCATAGATGAATCCAGCTTCAATCAGCCTGTCAATTTCCTCCTTTATTTTGGCTGCATAATTGTCATTATATGTGTAGGGCTTTTGTTTGGTGGGCTTGGCATCAGCGATCATCGGAATCGTATGAGAGCAAATCTTTGGATCTACTCCTTTCAAGTCTCTATAGTGCCATGCGAACACATCCCTATATTCCCTTAATAGAGCTACAAGCTCTGCTTCTTCTTTTGCACTTAGGTCATCTCCTATGTACGTACATCGTTCTTCGTTCCCTTCAATGGTCACTACAATTTTTTTGGTCTTTTCTTTATTGTCATATGCTTCTCCTATAATGGCCTCTCTCTTAGGCATCCGTACCAAAATTTTTCGGTCTTCCACTTCATATTTCTTGAAATTATCTGGTACTTCAAACAATGATTCTTCCTCTTCTTGTTTCACTGCTTCTCTTTTCTTTTTCTTTTGACCTCCTTCACTTCCTTCCTTTGAATTTATCGTTTTAATACTCGTGAGGGGTTCTTCTTCTTTTTGGGTTAACACTCCTATGTCTTCTAAATAGTGTTCCTCTGAGTCAAAGTAAGTATCCATCACAATGGATTCTAGATCATCATCATTCTCTTCTTCTTCTATGAACTCATTAGGATCACACTCTTCCAACAGGGGCTGACACATGAACACTGAAATATCATAACCCTCCTCATCACAATGAGGTGTCCATTGTTCTTCATTGACTTCTATGTCCATGGTAGCTAAGATTTCTGCCCAACCATGAGGTTCAAATTCCTCATCTGGAAATATCATCGGTGTATAGGCTGGGTCTTTTATTGGTCTATCTCCTGGGGGAGTTCCTTCTTCTCTCGCTTTTAGGCGCTTTTCCTCTTCCTCTGCGACTTTGCACATCCACAAGTGAGTATCTTCATGCAGCCATGATGGATCAGGTGAACTTCCAGAATGCACAGAGATTGAATCTTCTTTTGCTTTGTGGATAGGATTCCACTGTAGGGGTGGTACATCTCTGAAGGTGTAATCCTTCAAATTGACCTTGGTGGTGACCCCTAAGTGTTGTAAGTACAAGGAGTTGGTTCCCCAATCCTGTACTATTTGCAATTGTCGTAGGAAGGGTCTTCCTAGGATCATCTCGTAGACATTATTTTTTTCAAAGTCACATATAGCAAATGTATGTTCAAACTCTACACCACAAGTGGTTAGAGTTATCCCCTCAAGCAATCCTAGAGGTCTTTCAAAATGACCATCTGCCATTTGAAGCTTCATTCTAGTTGGTCTTAATGTGGGTTTGCCCCATCGCTTCCACAAGGAGGTGGTCGCAATAGCAACACCGGCACCTGAATCTACGATTGCTTTGGTTGTGTAACCTTGATAGGTGATTGGAAGATAAGTGTTACCTTCTTCACCTTCGCTCATATCTCCTATCTTGTCGAGAGGTATCTCTGGAACTTTTTGCTTAGAGCCTACTTTTGGCATATTGGATTCAAGTTCTGGGACCTGATCCTTCACATGATTCCAGAGCTCAGGTTTTGCTTTGAGCAGCTCTTCCACAGTGAGATGACATTGAACCTTAGTGTTCTTCACAACATCAGTGTTTCTTGGAATCACTAAGTCTTCATTTCTTACCAATATTGTGGGAGCTCTAATCTGGATAGATTCAGATTCCCATGGGCCTGTGAAATGAGGCAACTCTTGTAAAGAATTAGATTCAAAATCTAATCTTTCATCTTCTTGTTGCTCTGCTTGGTCTCCATAGATAGACGGAATGTCTTGGAGAAATTGATCATGAAGATCATCAATCTCAGGAATAGGAGGGGAATTACCCTTCTCCTTGGCCCATTTCTCTTCCTGTATTTCCCGCAAGAACTCTTGAGAGTACTGTTGAATTGAAGGAGGCATTCCAGCATCCGTGGAATTAGGAACATAAGCTCCCATTGGTGGTGAGCTTCCTCTTTCAATAACTGGTTGAGCCTGTGGAGGTAAAGAAATTTGTGGTTTATTTACCAACTGCTCTAATCTTTCTAATAAACCTTGGAAATGCAAATCTGGTTTGACAGAGTTTGTCTGATTGAACTTTTGACTAGTCTCAAGTATAGCTTGAGCTTGTTCTACGATTTTCATGCACATTTTCATCCGTTCCATCTCTAAATCTGCTCTAGGGTAACTCTTGTCCAAGTTTGCAGTTGTTGGCCCTTCTTGAAGACGAGCCTGGTAGGCTTTGAACATCATGTCCAAGCCTTCTGGGGTTGGATCTGCAAGAACAGACCCTGGTTGTGGATTATTTACAATGGGTGGTGGGGTGGAATGAGGTGGAGTGGACGGAGCTTCGGTATGTGAGGGGCTTTGAGATGCAATGTCTTCTATTTTTGTTTTGGTATCCCTTAGGCTTTCTTCTACCTCGAATAACTTTTTGTTCCACTTGCGATTAGCCTTCTCTCTGGTATCTATCCATGTTCTTGGTTTCCTCTTACTAGGTTCTCCTGCCTCACTTGACTCCGATTGCTCATATGGTTTTGCTTGTTGTGCAGCCTGTGCCCTAGTAACTGCCTGTACAGGCGCCACATTATTGCTACTTGAACTTGAATCTGCCACTAAGCCTACCACGTTGATGGGTGTGACCTTGGGTACACTAGAGGGATTCCTGGGACACTCTCTAGGAAGATGTTCCTTGCCGCACTCAGGACAAAAGCCTTGTATTGTGATGTTCTGTCCTAGTCCCAGAGCTGGTTGGTGGGGACATTCACGAATGAAATGGTCGCCCTGACATCTAAAGCATGGTCCTCTAGGGGCTTGTGGTCTTACTTATCTCAATTGGGGCCTAGGATTTGGATTCGTATACATGACATTGGAGTATTCTGGCTCCCAATTTTGCTCCATAGGTGGTGCCTCATATTGACACTGAGAAGTCTCACTTTGCTCAGGTGACTCTATATAATAAGCATGTGGACTATCTTCATGGAAGTAGTTTGAACCATGAGCATGAGAATCATTTTCTGAGACCAATGGGGTTAGTGGCACCAATGCTCTATTAGGGTTCTCCTCTGCCATCGTATATTTAACTGGGATCACATTGGCAGGGGTTGGCGGTTGGTTTCCTAGGACTGGTTGTGGCCTATATGGTGCCTGATATTGCTGCTGGTATTGAGGTTGATATTGTTGTGGCCTATAATATGGCTGTTGGTATTGATTCTGATACCTACCCTGCTGGTAAGGTTGCTGATAATTTTGTCTAACAGCCTGCCTGTTATAGGGACAATCTTGGGTCGTATGGTTTGTGTATTTTCTCTCAATGGTGCAATACAGAGCATTAGGGTTTCCTTGGGGTTGAGTCATCATTGGGCAGACATTAGTCATGTGATCTCCTCCACATGTATAACATCGCTTCACTGAAGTGACCCTTGGCATTTGTCTATTTTGAACTCCTAGCTTTTTGGCCACTTGCTCAGCTATCTCATCTATCTCAGTGGAGGCTCTAGAGGTATGACTTGTAGAACTATCAGAATCCTTATAGAGTTTGGATAGTCCTAATTCCTCACCCAAGTTGTCTTCTATGTCAATGCACATCCGTATACACTCTTCTATGGATCTAGGCTCTTTCAAATATACATATGACCTTAATTTTGTGCTCAATAGGCCATCTAAAAACAGTGCCACTTGTTTGGCCGATGTGGGTAATTCTGGTATAGGACATCTTTCTAAGTACTGTCTAAACCTTCTTCCTGCAAGTCGCACTGTTTCTTGGGATGTCTGCTTGAAGCTGTGGATCAAGGATGATGTGTTATGCCTGATACCACTTTTGGAAAATTCCACAATGAATTCTTCTAGCAGCTGACCTATCTCTCTATAGTTGCGACTGTTTAGAGGTTGAAACCAAGCTAAGGTAGTACCCTTAAGAGTCAAACCAAATGCCTCGAACTGGGTGAATAAGTCTTCAACCTGTTCAGCTCTTAGCACTTGTTTGAACTCCGCCACATGATCATAAGGATCTCCAAATCCATCAAAGTAGTTCTTCATTGTCTTAACCACTTGAGACGGTCTAAGGGTTCTTGAGTGCTCTCGTGGTCTAGGCAATGGGAAATCATGATCATCTCTTTGATGCCTATAAACTCTATGTCTCTCCCTTTCAGGTCTTTCCGTTCCATATCCTGATCTGTCTCTGCCTACAATGTCTGCAAAGCTTACCTCCGGTCTCTCTCTAGTTCTTTCCCTCTGGGTTTCATGAGCCTTGGATGATCCGGCTCCCTGGAGGCCCTGGGAAACATTAGATCTTGGTGGAGGGAAAATTGATTCACCTTGCCAAGTGTAAGCATGTCTGTCATGATCTGATACCAAGAATAATTTCTGAGATGTGTGATCTAGATAGACAGCTTTCCCTGGTGTCTCTGGGTCCTTGAATTCATAGATGGTGACTACTGGGCTGGGTTGATCCGGCCTAAATCTCCAAAAGGCTTCCTCCGTTTCTCTATTCACGAATAGTTCCATGCTTTTATTATCTTGAGGAATCCCTTATGGAGTGAGCACTCTGGTTAAGACTGACTTACCTCTAGGGGTCTTGGGTTCTCCTCCTAGGTCTCCTTTCTCTAGGTCTCCTATCTCGTTCTCAGGAATGATATTTCCAAACTCATCTGTCCTATCTGGTAAGTTGGTAACCACATACATGGTTCCTTCCTTATCAATTTAAGCACCCTCCTCGAACTTGACTACTGGGTGTTCAAGTCCAAAGGGTTGGTCAGGATTTTTGAGTTGAACCACTGATCGTCTTAGACCATCCTCATAGATGCGAGCACCTAATTGGTTGGTCCTGATATACTCCAATTGGGTCTTATAGGGACCTTCTGGTGTCTGTAAATAGGCAGTGCCGGAGCTACGTGTGGGTCTTTCCATGCTAAAAGACATTTCCGAGTCACTGGTTTCTGAACTTCGTGTGTAAGGATAACCACTAAGCTGTTGAGCCCAAGACTTGGATGTATGGTTGACACTAGCCTCAGATGACCTAATGCTTTGTCTATCCTTGCCTAAGTGTCTGCCAGATCTCAGGTTCATAAGCCTTGGCTTCTAGTCCCAAAGTTCTCTTATATTGCTCAAAATCCTTTGGAACACCTTGGTTTTCCAATTTTCCTGAGGGTCAACTTCAAAATACCCTATCTTATAATCCTGGTATTAATTTAACCATAACCAGTTGATGTTTTGGTTGTATACCCCACGAGCTTTCCAACAAAACCAAAATCACAGCAAACGGATTTCGTATGAGAAAGTTATGCCAGTTCAGGGTTTTGGGGGTTAAAACAGGGAAACAGGATCTCTCTGGGAACTTAGAACAGGCGATACGATACCAAATTTTCCACGATACGATACCTTTGTCTTACACAATACCCCTTCAGACGATACCACCTAGACGATACGATACCACTAGGATAACTGCGATCGCGATACCAACCTCACGATACGATACTGCTCTCTTAGGCGATACGATACTGAAAGTGGTCACGATACGATATCTCTAATTTGCGCGATACGATACCAACCTCACGATACGATACCTCAAGGTGCACGATACGATACCAGAATCTCAGGCGATACGATACTAGGTTGACCCACGATACGATACCACTAGGTGGGCGATACGATACCAGAAATTTGACGCGATACGATACTAATATAGCCCACGATCCGATACCTGTTTGCAAGCGATACGATACCGCACAATAGACGATACGATATCTTCCAGGCGATACGATACTGCAAGGTCAACGAGACGATACCAAGTGGACCATGATACGATACCACCGGGGCGACCGAGATCGCGATACCAACACTTGACGATACGATACCAGAATGGTATCGCGATACCTCAAGTGGGCATGCACGATACGATACCTCAACAAATATCGCGATACACGGGAATTCTGGTATCGCGATACCAAAACTCAACCGGACACGATACTTGGAGATTTTCACACCCAAATTCAAAAATCTTTGCAAATATGTGTACCTTATTTCCTCCTTGTCACTTCTATCAGAGTGTAGATGCAAAATCTAGCTCCAAAGTCACACAACCACTGTCGCGATACCAGACGCAGGTCGCTTCAGCCCGCGCGATACTGAATCAAATTTTTGGAGTTTTGAGAGGTTTTCCAAGAATGTTTCTTCAGCGTTTCTGCTCTGAACAGCCTCCGCACTTGTTCCTCATAGCCGCAAGTGAAAAACGAGGTGAAGATGTAGGCAAAAATGAAAAAAATCAGAGAATATGAAGAGGGAAGAAGATGATGATGAAGGTGAAGATGAAGAAGAAGAAAAAACTCAGAAACTAAACTGAAAATGGTGTTTTTTTACCTTCCAACGTCGCTACTCTACGTCTTACCGTCACACGCTCGTCCTCCAAGCTCTCTCCCCGGCAACGGCGCCAAATTTGGTGTCACTCTAGCACAATGGTGAGTACCAACGTGAGGAGATACACCTCATAAATGTCAATCCGTGGAGACGTGAGGACCGGTATGAAGACCGCGAGCAAGTGATGGCACAAGTGCGTGAGTGAAAGCACACAAGCATGCACACACATACACACACACTCGCACAAGGTAAGAGCAAAGAGTGGAACAATGGAAAGCTTCGATTACCAAAGAGTTCTCTTACAAAACTGAAATCTACAACAAGCTAACCTCAAAAATGAGCTCTCCAGCCCTTTTTATAGTTTTTGAGTGGTTTTGGCCCTGTCCAGACCTAGTGTCCGGCCTAGTTAAAAAATAGGTTCCAGGGCTTATTTGGGGGCTCAAACGGAGTCTAAAAATTATGAAAATTGGTAGGATGGTAGATCTAATACTCCTCAAGCTCGAGGACTCCTCGGCTTGAACAAAATGGAGTTACAAAAATGGAAAATGGTATTTACAATGGTTTTTAGTGATAAAAATCACTATTTTTGTAGGGATTTCTTCTGAAAATTTGACAGGTGCTTCTTGGAGCTCCCTACTTGCTCCTTCTTCTTGTGTGTCCACTTCCTTGATGCACTTCCATGCTTTGTCCTTGACCTTGAGCTTCAACACATGCCACTATATTTTTTATTAAAGAACATATACAAAACTGTCTAATGGCCATTGGGCCTTTCACGTGGAACTTAATGGTAACAATCTCCCACTAAATGCAAATATAGCTAAAGTGACTATGGGAGCAAAATAAAAAATGATAAAGACTACCTAAGTGTAAGTATACAAAACAAACTATATCTCCCACCTAATGGGCATGGTACATAGTATACAAGTAACTGTGTAAGATTATGAATCAAGTAACCCCCATCAAGTGACAACAATTTCAAAATCTATCCTGTGGTAGAGCTTTAGTCAAAGCATCTACAACATTATAGTGATTGTGAACCTTATCAATAAGAATGCACTCAATGGCTAAGCAATCTCTAATGAAGTGATATTGCACCTCAATGTGCTTGATCTTTGTATGATAGACCAGATTCTTAGCCAATGCAATGGCACTCTGACTATCACTGATCAAATGAGATACATGTTGAGGTAAACCCATATCACAAGCAACATGAGAAAGCCACAATGCTTCCTTACATGCCTCACTTGTTGCAACATACTCTGCTTCTGTGATGGAAACAATTGTACTTTCTTGAAGACAACATCTCTAAGAGATAACACCTCTAGCAAAATGAAAAATGTATCTTGATATAGACTTACGATTTTCTACACAACCAGCATACTCAGAATCTGTTTAACCAATAATGGATGCTTTCCCTCTACCTAAGCATAGACACTTTTCCTCAATTCCACTCCAATATCTCAAAATCATCTTGACCACTTCCCAATGTTGCTTACAAGGATTAGACATATATCTGCACACAACTCTCACTGCAACTGCAATGTCTAGTCTCGTAGCTACCATAGCATACATGAGACTATGAACAACAGGCAGATAAGGAATTTTGGTCATGAATTCCTTTTTCCCATCTGATTTGGGGCAATCTGCATTGCTCGATTTCACATATGTGGGTAAAGGTGTACTCAATGCCTTTCCACCCTACATATTGAACCTATGAAGTACTTTGGATATGTACTCACTTTGAGACAATTATATGCATCTTTTACTCCTATCATGAGTAATGCGCATGCTAAGAATATTTTTGGCATCCCCCAAATCCTTCATATCAAATGTCTGACTCAACTTCTTTTTTAGAATTGAGAAGTCATAAGACGACTTCCCAACAATCAGAATATCAACGACATAAAGTATCAAGTATATCAAGCTGCCATCTCAGCACCTTTTGGTGTAGAGATAGTGATTCTCATTGCTTTAAGAATAGCCTTGAGACTTCATAAAAGCATCAAACTTTTGGTACCATTGTCTACGGGACTTTTTAAGTCCATATAAGCTCTTCTTTCGCTTACAAACTAGACTTTCTTTGCCATGAACTACATAACCATATCATTGTTCCATATAGATCTCATCTGTAAGATCTCCATGCAAGAAAGAGGCTTTCACATCCATTTGGACTAGCGCTAAGTTCTTTATTGCAATGAATCCAAGAAACATTTGAAGGGTGGTCATCTTGATCATTGGAGAGAAGATTTCCTCAAAATCAACACCATGTTGTTGCTTAAAACCCTTTGCAATAAATCATGCTTTATACTTTGGCGAAGCACTATCTGATGTGAATTTCAGCTTATATACCCATTTACATGATAAAGCTTTCGTGCCCTTTGGCAAAGGTACTAAATCCCAAGTACCATTCTTGTGAATAGAATCCAACTCACTCTTCATGGCATGCTTCCACTTGACATCATCCTTTGTCTACATGGCCTCTTTGTAGCAAGAAGGCTCACTAGCATCTATTAGCATAACAAAATCCAAACCTGGAACATATCTATCAAATGGATGTGAGACATTTGTAGAGAGTCTCAATGGTTGCTGAACAAGAGCATTTGCACATTGATCTGATCGGACATTCTCTTGAACATCCCTATGTGCAACATTTTTATGCATGCTAATTGGAGTAGTAGTATCCTTAAACACCACTCTTCTCACTTCAACCTCCTTAATGGGATGTTTATGCATCTTAGACTAATTGAAAATGACATCACTACTTGTGATCACTGATTGTGTTTCAAGATCCTATAAATGATATCCAAATTGTCCTTCTCGACCATACCCAAGAAAAATGCATTTCTTTGACTTATGGTCAATCTTTTGTCTAAGATTCTTGGGTATATGAACATATGCTTCACACACAAAAACTTGAAGAAAATTCTCATAATATGGTGGCTTCCCTGGTCATAACTCTTGTGCCACTTTTAGACGTTTTGAAGTACTATGTGAAAGGTTAATCACGTGAACTACAATCAATACTGCTTCTCCCCAAAAGCCTTGTGAAAGATTTGCATGATGCATGATAGAAACTACTCTATCCAGAATAGTTCTATTCATCCTTCAGCTACACCATTTTGTACTAGAATATAAGGAGTTGTAAACTCTATGATTTCCTCTAGACTCGCAGAAAAGGTTGAATTCATGTGAGGTATACTCACCCCCATTATCTGAACATAAAGCTTTATAGTTCCTTTTGTAGTCTCAACTGAAGCAAGACATTTTTTGAAGGTAGGGAATACGTCATCCTTTGATTTGTTAGGATATACCTAGACTTTTCTAGTACCATCATCTATGAAAGTGACAAAGTAAAGAGAATTGTTTAATGGCCTTGTGGTCAGAGGACCTCACACATCTGTATGAATGAGATCTAATGGCTGAATTGAAGAGTTAGTATGCATTTTATGCACATTCCTAGTTTGCTTTCCATATTGATTATGCCCCCAGAATGAAAAATCAAAGAAAGATAATACAAGTAAGTAGCCAGAATGAGAAATATTTTCCATTCAAGTACGAGATGTGTGGCCCAAATGACCATTCCAAATACAAGCCATAGGATGTTCTGTAACAACTAACAAGTGTTCTTTTTGTGATACAAATAAAGGATAAAGTGAGCCAACTTTCCTTCCTTTTGCAATAACCATATTGCACTTTGATATGGGAAAGGACTGAGCATAGAAAACCACCTTATAACCAAGGTCATCATGTTGACCAACTGACATGAAACTACATGATAATTGAGGTACATGGCTGTTGGAGTTTCAGGTCCGTGGAAGCATGCGAACAACACAAGGAAGAAGAAGAAGCTTGGAGCACAACACACGATACTGAATGTATTACCACTAGAATGTACAAAGATAAGTGACCCATTAGGGCAATAGCCATATATACAAACTAGGGGAAAAGAACCTCCTAAAGAGGGAAAAAAGTGCCCCGACGGTACTAATGTGTTCACACACATCACTACCTAAATATATCAACAAATCCCCCTTGGGAGTGATGCTATAAACAAGGAGAACATTGTAGACCTTTTCACGAAGGCTCTGCCTAGGGAGAAGTTTGAAGCTTTCCGCAAAGCTTTGGTCTTACTTCCTTCTGTGGATTGATTCCACATAGCTTGGCACTTCCTTATACATGAGTGCCAGCTCCCTATTCACTACATCACTTCCGGGGGGATTTGTTGATATATTTAGGTAGTGATGTGCATGAACACTCTTGGACCGTCGGGTTGCTTTTTCTCTCTGTAGGAGGTTTTTTCCCCTGGCTTGTATATACGCCTAGTGCCCTGATGGGTTACTTATCTTTGTACATTCTAGTGGTAATACATTCAGCATTGTGTGTTGTGCTCCAAGCTTCTCCTTCTTTGTGTTGTTCTCGTGCTTCCGCAAATGTCTAACTCCAACAAGGTTGTTATGTGTGCACCATATACACTTAAAAGGTATCCCACCAAAAGCATAGAAATCGATCACTCCATATGAAGCTTGGCATGTTTGCAGGCCATTTTTTGCTCATATGAGGATCTTTGGTTGTTTGGCATATGTATTAGTGCCTGAACAACAATGCAAAATTTGGATGATAAAGCAGTGAAATGTACTTTTGTTGGGTACAGTTCTGAAAGGAAAGTCTATCATCTCTATCATCCACAAGGTAAATGCATTTTGGTTAGTCGTGATGTTTTTTTGTGGAAGATGCAATTCAACATTAATTCATGTACCAAGGAGACTTAAGTTAGCTCCAAAGATGTGTATGATGCTTTGTTTCCTCTTTTTAGAGGTGGGCAATCAAGTGATGGTCCAAATGGGGAAATTTTTCAACCTTTATAGGTTCCACATGATGATGCACATCGTTCCATTTCTGATTAGATGCATCTTTCTCATATCGTACCCATTCATACTCTCATAGTGCTTCATTTTCATCAGATTTGTTTGTAATGGCTACCTCTAGTCTTTGTGATGAGAATGAACCTATTTCTTTTGATGAAGCACAAAATCTAGAGAATTGGATGGGTACCATTCAATCAAAACTTGAGGCTATTATGAAGAATGGTACTTGTTCTTTACGTGATTTGTCTCCAAGCAAAAGGCCATTGGAGCTAAATGGGTATACAAGCTGAAACATAAGCCTCATGGATTTGTTCAGAGGTATAAGGATAGGCTTGTTGCCAAAGGTTATGCTCAAGAGAGAGGCATTGATTTTGATGAGACCTTTGCTCGCACATGTCGTTTGACCATTGTTCCTAGCATTTGTGCACTTGCAGCTCATCATGGTTGGAATGTACATCAAGTAGAAGTTAACACTGCATTTTTAAATAGTGACTTACATGAAGAAGTGTATGTATTTCAACCCAGCATGAAAACAAAATGTGGAGGTTGAAAAAGATGGTTTGAAGCGAGCACCATGTGTTTGGCATGAAACAATACATGCCTACTTGATTGCACATGGTTTTGAGAATAGTTTGATTGAGAGCACCTTATATGTTAAGCATGCAGATGATGTACTTATAATCATTGCTCTATATGTTGATAACATGTTGCTCATTAGTCCTAATGAGAAGCATATTGCTGAATTTAAGGCTGATTTGCATGCCTCTCTTGTGACGTTAAATGAGGCATTTGCATCATTATTTGGGAATTCGGTTTATGCAAGCTGAGGGAGGAATAGTTTTGTGTCAAACAAAATATATTGACACATTATTGGAATCTTTTAGCCTTGAAGATTGCAAACATGTTGCCACTCCCATGGAAACACGTTAACAATTAAGTCTTCATGATGTTCGAGATCCATTTGATGTTGGTAGGCAATTAAGTGCATCTTTCACTATTTGACTGGTACACGACTACTTGGATTCTTTTATCTAAATGGGAAATCCAATTTGCCAAATTTACATGCTTTTTCTCAAATGGGAGCAGTTGTTATGACACTTAGTGTGTCCACCAGTGGTTCTTGCTTCATGCTTGGTAGTTCATGCATATCTTGGTTGAGCAAGAAGAAACCTACTGTGGCCACTTCTAGTTGTGAGGTTGAGTATAGGGCACCTTTCATAATGACTATTGAGTGTGTGTGGCTTGGACGCCTCTATTTTTATTTGGGTGTTAGTCAGACTTCTGCCACGACCAAGTTCATTGACAGTTAGAGTGCATTGGCTTGCAAGGAACCTTGTGTTCCATGCTTGCACAAAACACATTTCAGTGCACTATCATTATGTCATGGAGAGGTTCTCTATTGGAGAGACCAATTGGGCTTATGTGCCCTCACAGGATAGTGTTGCAGACCTTTTCATGAAGGCTCTACCTAGGGAGGAGTTTGAAGCTTTTTTCAAAGATTTGGGCTTACTTACTTTTGTTGTTCGATCTCTTTCCACATAGGTTGACACTTAATTTTTACATCAGTGCTAGCTTCTTGTTCACCGCATCACTCCTAGGGGGGATTTATTGATATATTTTGTTAGTGATGTGTGTGAAAACACTTAGGAACATTTGAGCACTTTTTTCCCTCTCTATGAGGTTTTTTTCTCGTGGCTTGTGAAGTATTTTGAAGATGATGCACCACAGTGTGCTCTCCTTCTCGAGAGATCCATGATGATATCCTTGGAGTCGAAAATGGAGCTCTAGGGGCCACACATGGTACTCGGCACAGAGGCTGCAGAATATGCAAAAAAACACAGTACACAAGGAGCATGAACACATACTTCTTAGGTGTTACAAATGTAGTCAAACTTAGAGTCTGTGGCTAAGCAAGCCACTATATGTTTTATTAAAGAACATATACAAAACTTTCTAGTGGCCATTTGGCCTTTCACATGGACACGAATGATAACAATCTCACACTAAAGGCCAATATGGCTAAAGTGACTATGGGAGAAAAATAAAGAATGATAAAGAATACCTGAGTGTAAGTATACACAACAAACCATATCTCCCACCTGATAGGCATGTTACACAGTATATTAGTAAGTGTGTAAGATCATGAATCAAGTAACCCCCATCAACTGAGAACAATTTCAAAAGCTATCTTGTGGTAGAGCTTTAGACAAAGCATCTACAACATTATCTTGATTATGAACCTTATCAATAATAATGCACGAGTGGCTAAGCAATCTCTAATGAAGTGATACTGTACCTCAATGTGCTTGATCTTTGTATGATAGACCGGATTCTTAGCCAATGCAATGGCACTCTGACTATCACTGAGCAAACGAGATACATGTTGAGGTAAACCCATATCACAAGCAACATGAGAAAGCCACAATGCTTCCTTACATGCCTCACCTGCTGCAACATACTCTACTTTTGTGATGGAAATAGTTGTACATTCTTGAAGACAAAATCTCTAAGAGATAGCACCTCTAGCAAAATGAAATATGAATCTTGATGTAGACTTATGATTTTCTACACAACCAGCATAGTCAGAATCTGTGTAACCAATAATGGATGCTTTCCCTCTATCTAGGCAAAGACATTTGTCCTCAGTTCCACTCAAGTATCTCAAAATCATCTTGATCACTTCCCAATGTTGCTTGCCAAGATTAGACATATATCTTCTCACAGATCTCACTACAAATGCAATGTCTGTTCTCATAGCTACCATAGCATACATGAGACTACCAACAGCAAACTAATAAGGAATTTTGGTCATCAATTCCTTTTCCTCATGTGATTTGGGGCAATCTGCCTTGCTCAATTTCACAAATGCGGATAAGTGTACTCAATGCCTTTCCACCCTACATATTGAATCTATGAATTACTTTGGATATGTGATCACTTTGAGACAATTATATACATCTTTTACTCTTATCGCGAGTAATGTGCATGCCAAGAATATTTTTGGCATCCCCCAAATCCTTCATATCAATGTCTGACTCAACTTCTTTTTTAGAATTGAGAAGTCATAAGACGACTTCCCAACAATCAAAATATCATTGACATAAAGTATCAATCTTATCAAGCTATCATTTGAGCATCTTTTGGTGTAGAGGCATTGATTCTCGTTGCTTCAAGAATAGCCTTGAGACTTCATAAAAGCATCAAAATTTTGGTACCATTGTCTACAGGATTGTTTAAGTCCATATAAGCTCTTCTTTAGCTTATAAACTAGACTTTCTTTGCCATGAACTACATAACCCTATCAGTTTTTCATATAGATCTCATCTGTAAGATCTCCATGCAAGAAAGCAGTTTTCACATCCATTTGGACTAGCTCTATGTCCTTCATTGCAATGAATCCAAGAAACATTTGAAGGGTAGTCATCTTGATCATTGGAGAGAAGATTTCCTCAAAATCAAAACCATGTTGCTTAGAACCCTTTGCAAAAAGTCATGCTTTATACTTTGGAGAAGCACTAGCTTATGTGAATTTTAGCTTATATACCCATTTACATGGTAAAGATTTCCTGCCCTTTCGCAAAGGTACTAAATCCCAAGTACCATTGTTGTGAATAGAATCCAACTCACTCTTCATGGCATGCTCCCACTTGACATCATCCTTTGTCTACATGGCCTCTTTGTAGCAAGAAGGGTCACTAGCATCTATTAGCATAACAAAATCCAAACCTGGAACATATCTATCAAGTGGATGTGAGACATGTGTTGAGCGTCTCAATGGTTGCTAAATAGGAACATTTGTAGATTGATACGATCGGACATTCTCTTCAACATCCCTATGTGGCGCATTTTTATGCATGCTAATTGGAGTAGTAGTATCGTCAAACACCACTCTTCCTACTTCAACCTCTTTAATGGGATGTTTATGCATATTAGACTCATTGAAAATGACATCACTACTTTTGATCACTGATCGTGTTTCAAGATACCTTAAATGATATCCAAAATTTCCTTCTCGACCATACCCAAGAAAAATGCATTTCTTTGACTTATGGCCAAACTTTTTTCTAAGATTCTTGGGTATATGAACATATGCTTCACAACCAAAAACTTGAAGATGTTGATAGTATGGTGGCTTCCTTGTCCATAACTTGTGTCACTTTCAGACCTTTGGAAGTACTATGTGAAAGGTTAATCACGTGAACTATAGTGAGTACTGCTTGTGACCAAAATCCTTGTGAAAGAATTTCATGATGGAGCATAGAAACTACTAAATCCTGAATAGTTCTATCTATCCTTTCAGCTACACCATTTTGTACTAGGATATAAGGAGTTGTAAACTCTCTATGAATTCCTCTAGACTGGCAAAAAAGGCTGAATTCATGTGAGGTATACTCACCCCCATTATCTGAACATAAAGCTTTGAGCTTAGTTCCTTTTGTAGTCTCAACTGAAGTAAGACATTTTTTGAAGGTAGGGAATACATCATCCTTCGATTTGTTAGGATATACCCAGACTTTTCTAGTAGCATCAACTACGAACGTGACAAAGTAAAGAGAACAACCTAATGACCTTGTGGTCAGAGGACCACACACATCTCTATGAATGAGATCTAATGGCTGAATTGAAGAGTCAGTTTGTGTTTTATGCACATTCCTAGCTTGATTTCCATATTGACAATGCTCATAGAATGAAAAATCAAAGAAAGATAACACAAGTAAGTAGCCAGAATGAGAAAGATTTTCCATTCAACTTTGAGATATGTGGCCCAAACCACCATGCCAAATACAAGCCATAGGCTGTTCAGTAACAACTAACAAGTGTTCTTTTTGTGATACAGATAAAGGATAAAGTGAGCCAACTTTGCCTCCTTTCACAATGACCATATTGCCCTTTGATATGCAAAAGCAGTGAGCATAGAAAAATACCTTATAAACAAGGTCATCAAGTTGACCAACTGACATCAAACTACATGATAACTAAGGTACATGGTTGTTGGAGGTTGAGGTTTATGGAAGCGCATGAATAGCACATGGAAGAAGAAGAAGCTTGGAGCATAACACACAATATTGAATGTATTACCACTAGAATGTACAAAGACAAGTGACCTATTAGGGCAATAATCATATATATAAATTGGGGGAAAAGAACCTCCTAAAGAGGGAAAAAAGTGCCCCAATGATACTAGTGTGTTCGCACACATCACTGCCTAAATATATCAACAAATCCCCCCTAGAAGTGATTTCATGAACAAGCAGCTGGCACTCATGTATAAGGAAGTGCCAAGCTATATGGAATCACTCCACAAAAGGAAGTATGCCTAAAGCGTTGCAGAAAGCTTCAAACTTCTCCCTAGGTAGAGCCTTCGTGAAAAAGTCTACAATTTTCTCTTGCGTGGGCATATACGCCAAGCTAATATCTCGAGCAAAGAACCTCTCCCTAACATAATGATAATGCACCTCAATGTGCTTAGTGCAAGCATGGAACATAGGGTTCCTCATAACTCCCAATACACTCTGATTGTTAGTGAAGATGGTGGTGGTAGAAGACTAACCAACTCCCAAATCAACCATAAGACATCTGAGCCACATACACTCAACAATTGCTATGAAAGTTTCCCTATACTCGGCCTCACAACTGGAAGTGGCCATAGTAGGTTGCTTCTTTCTCAACCAAGATATACATGAGGTACCAAGCATGAAGCAAAAGCCACTAATGGACACATGCATGTCATAGCAACCAGCCCAATCAAAGTCAGAAAAAGCATGTAAATTTGGCAGTAGTGATCCCCCTTAGGATAAAACAATCCAAGTAGTCAAGTATCGATCAAGTAGCAAAAGATGCACTTAACCGCCTTCCAATGCTTGCCACCTGGGCAATGCATAAACATGCTCATCTGTGAGACAGCAAACTAAATATCTGATCGATTAATGCATAAGTAAATCAAGCATCCAATAGCTTGTTGATAGTGAACAACATCAAATGCATCTCGAGCATCATGAAGACTCGTTCGTAAACCTATCTCCATAGGAGTAGCAGTAGGTTTGCAGTCTTGAAGGCCAAAATGTTGCAATAATATGTCAACATATTTTGTTTGACACAAAGCTATTCCACCATCAACTTGCATAAATTGAATGCCCAAATAATGATGCAAATGCCCCAAATCAAACATCTCAAATGAGGCATGCAAATCAGCCTTAAAATCAACAATATGCTTCTCATGAGGACCAATGAGCAGCATGTCATCAACATACACAACAATGATCAGAAGCCCATCATTAGCATGCTTAACATACAAGGTGCTCTCTGTTGGACTATTCTCAAAACCATGTGCAATCAGATAGGCATGTATCTTTTCATACCAAGCACGTGGTGCTTGCTTTAAACCATATAATGCATTCTTCAACATGCACACTTTGTTTTCATGCCCTTTCTGCACAAAGCCATGACGTTGAAAAACATACACTTCTTTATGCAATTCACCATTCAAAAATGCAGTTTTAATGTCCAACTAATGCACATTCCAATGATGATGAGCTGCAAATGCACAGATGCTATGAACATTAGTCATTCTGCATGTAGGAGCAAAGGTCTCATCAAAGTCAATGCCTCTTTCTTGTGCATAACCCTTTGCAACAAGCCTAGCCTTATACTTGTCAACTCTTCCATCAAGCTTATGCTTCAGCTTGTATACCCATTTAGTGCCAATGGCCTTCTTGCTAGGAGGCAATTCACATAAAGACGAGGTATCATTTGTCATGATAGCATAATATTCTATTGCGTAGCAACCATCCAATTTTCAGAATTTTGTGCTTCATCAAACAAAAGAGGCTCATTCTCATGATAGAGACTAGAGGCAACCATATCATAGCAATCTGATGCAAAAGCGGCACTATGAGAGCCTCAATAAGTACAATATGACAGAGGTGCATCTAATTTGCTATCATGCAAAGTCTACACTAGCCATTTTGGCATAATTTTTGCCTCAATATCAGCTCTCTCATCAACAAGTGCATCATGTAAATTTACATAAAAAATGGAATGATCTACATCATCACATGAAACTGACAAAGGCTAAGAAGTTGCCTCATTAGGACTAGCACTACACTATCCACCTATAAAGAGGAAGCAAAGGATCATACATGTCTTTGGAGCTAACAAATGTCTCCTTAGTACATGAAAGTAATGGTTGAATAGCATCTTCCACAAAAACAACATCATGGCTAACCAGAATCCATTTAGTATATGGATGATACAAACGATAGCCTTTGCTTTCAAAATTGTACCCAACAAAAATACATTTCACTACTTTATCATCCGATCTCGTACGTTGTTGTTTAGGCACTAATGCATATGCCAAACAACCAAAAACATGCAAGTGAGCAACAAATGGCTTTTGACCATGCCAAGTGTGATATGGAGTGATAGACTGCAATGTTTTAGTGGGACACCTATTAAGTACATATGTTGCACACATAACAGCCTCAAGCCAAAAACTATGTGGTAAACGCAGAGTCTTGACCATACACCTCGCCATCTCCATGAGTGACCTATTCTTCTGTTCAGCAACTCCATTCTATTGACGTGTATACGGCACTATACACTCATGTTTTATCCCACGTTCAAGCTGCAATTTTTTAGTAGCTCCAACTGAACCATCTTTTGAAACGAGGAATGTTGCATTTTTCCCAAAATACAGCCTCCACAGACATTTTTACTGGGTGCCTCAAGTTTGGGCAAAGAGGACACCATTTCAGATTTCTGCAGGCGTAGCAAACTAGCAAAATTCA
Source organism: Ceratopteris richardii (assembly GCA_020310875.1). Lineage (NCBI taxonomy): Eukaryota > Viridiplantae > Streptophyta > Polypodiopsida > Polypodiales > Pteridaceae > Ceratopteris > Ceratopteris richardii. Next base: position 60,592,892 of record CM035412.1, on the reverse strand, counting down.
GATGATCAAAGCGTGTATGCCAAAGTTTTGCATTTGACATAGCCTGAGAATCATGTACTGCACATGCTAAATCATTCACATATTTTTCATAGTCTATGATCTTATACAACCCATGACATAAAATATCAGAAGCAATAATCCCGTCGTCATTTGACAAATCATGAACGGTACATCTATCATCAAAAAATTTCACAACCAAGCCAATCTTGGCTAAAGCTAAAACGGATAACAGATTCTTCTTAATCCTTGGCACAAATAAAGCATCTGACAATGTAAAAGAACTACCATCAGCAGTACTCAGAATGATCTTACCAACTCCCATGATAGAATAAGAGGAGCTATTGGCACATGTGACAGTATTCCTTGTAGAAGTAGGCTCGAGTGAAGCAAAGAAACTGCATTGCGAGGTAATATGTTTTGTTGCCCCACTATCAAATTACCAAACATCTGAGTCTACTGCAAACATACATTGTTCAAGAGAAGATGGATCAAAACTGCAAATAGTAGTAAACACTCATTCTTCATTATGCACTAGATTAGGAGACTTTGTTTTCAATGTAGAGGCCTCTACAACAACCATTCTAGCCTAATTTTTTCTTTGCGTCTTTTGCAATAATTTTTGGATAATTCTTTATGCCATGATTATTTGCTTTATAGTACTTGCAAAACAATATCTACTTTTTTGTTTTCTTGTCGTCTCTGTCATCCTTCTTTGATTGTGCAAAATTAGCAGATTTTTGCTTACTAGTAGAAGAGCTCCATTTACCTTTGCCCTTTGGGCTAGCCAAGAAAGCTTGATCTGCAACATGCATAATGGACCTGTTTTGCTTAGACTGATCTTTGTGAAATAGAACATAGATTAACTCCTCAAATGTTAAGGCATTTGGATTGCCTTTCATCATCAAACAAAGAGTAGAAGCAAAACTCTGATATGAATCGAGAAGACCATTTAGAATAGCCTGCACAAGTGAACTGCCAGGCAAGACTTCATTAGCAAAAATAATTTATTCTTTCAAATCTTTGATCTTTATCGAAAAACTATCCATGAAATCACCTTCATTTCATGTGCTCACTCTCCAATTTTTTCGGAGGTAAGCAACATGAGCCTCATTCCTTGCCTAGTACAAAGTGGTAAGTGTATCCCAAGCATCCTTAGATGTTCTGCAAGAGCGAATATGAAGAATAATTGCATGTTTGACAGATAAGGCTATCAATGCATGTTCCTGAGCATCTTTGCCATCCCAACAAATTTTCTCCGCAATAGGTGTAGTAGAAACTGCAGCACAAACAAGAATCTGCAGAATATCACCATCTTTGACGCCATCTGCATCAACTTCAATACTTGTATTTGCAGGTGTAATAGGACGTTTTTCAATACCCTGCACAATATTCACAATCCTTTTGTGACCAATACATGATGCATCATATAAGCCCACAATGGGTAATTTGTACCATCAACTTATCCTCAACAGCCAACATATGGAATACATCATTGCTTTTAGCCATGGCCAGTGACTAAAATACCCTGATGTAGAAAAATGATTGTATCTGAAAAAGTTGAAGAGAACTACGCTGACAAGTTCTGCTAAACTTGTAGCAGACTTTGAGTTGCTTATATTGGCAAACCAAAACCTATATATATCTTTGGAAAAAAAAGACAAAATAGCATGCACAAGCATTTTGATAGTGCATTCGAAGGTCGAAATGAGGTTTGATCATAATTTCGGCACCAGATAACAAAGCTGTTTTGATCTCCTAATCACACTGAGTATGCTCACCAAATTTTGTGCGATTCTGAGACTGTGATCGGTGTCGACGATGCCCTAGAAGAAGCAATGATGTGCTTTGATACCAATTTTTGGAGTTTGAGGTCTGTAGAAGCATGCGAATATCACAAGGAAGAAGAAAGCTTGGAGCGCAACACACAATACTGAATGTATTACCACTAGAATGTACAAAGATAAGTGACTTGTTAGGGCAATAGGCATATATACAAGCTGGGGGAAAACCCTCCTAAAGAGGGAAAAAAGTGCCCCAATGGTCCTAGTGTGTTCGCACACATCACTACCTAAATATACCAACAATGGCATACATGATGCATAGTAAATTTTGAACCATCAGTGAACTACACAACCACATCTCCAATCCCCACAACATCACACTAGTAAGAGTCACCAAGTCTCACGGTACCAAGAGACTTTGTTGCATAATTAGAGAACCATTCTTTGTATGTTGTCACATGGAAAGAAGCACCAAAATTTAGCAGCCATATGTCGGAAAGAGAATCAGTCATAAGAGCATCAGATGGTGCAGTATTATCAAGTGCCAACATATCAGCATCATCAAAAATAGCATTAATTTCTTTAATCTTCACAGTCAAAGTAGATGGTGCAAGTAGTTGTTTAACATGCCCATCAACATTATGTCCTTTACCTTTAGCATTCTTTAATGCATAACAGTCTTTCTTCATGTGTCTTTTCTTATGACAATAATGGTATTCCTTGATTTACTTCTACTCTTCTTATGAAAATATCCCTCTTCCTTTCTTATGACAGTATCCCTCTTCCTTGATTTACTTCTACTCTTATTCCATTGACCATTATTTTCCTTCTTCTTTCTCCCACCACATTGTTGATTGTTTCCTTGGTAAGAATCATGAACATTATATGCATCTCCACTATGAGTTCCAACTATATATTTTCTACAAATCTCCTCACTCAAGAGTGCTCCACATATGTCATCATAGATTAGTTTGCCACCATGTGCACTATTGCTAATAGCTATGCAAAACATATCCCATGATCATGCCAAGGTGAATAACAATAAGAATGCTTTCATTTCATTATCCATATCCATTTTCTGAGCATGTACCTGGGAGAATATAGCATCAAACTCATTTAGATGAGAAGAAACACTATCTGTGTCGTTCATGTGAAGGTCATATAACTTTCTCATCAAATACACTTTATTTGAGGTCGTCTCTTTTTCATATGTATTGCATAACTTCTTCCAAATCTCCTATGCAATTTCACAGTCTAATGCTGTAAAGTAAACATTATCTTTTAGATGAAATCGAATGGTAAACTTGGCCATTTCTTCTAAATCATCCCAATGGTCTTCATCCATGTCAGCATGCTTCTTTGAGATTCCATTTACTAGCTTCCATTGCCTCCTCTGAATCAGCACATCTTTAATCTGATTCTTCCATAGAGAAAAGTTTGTGCCATCAAATTTCCGAATCTCAAAATGGTCTTTGCCTTGCAAGTTATGGCTCCTCCTAGGAACTCGCACTAGACATTGATCCACCAGATGTGTGTGAGACCTCTAATGGCATGATGGTGGAGAACTGAAGAGAATGATAATGGAGCTAGAAGAGTCCAAACACCATTAAGGCTTAAAGAAGGATGACCAAGTATCAGATTCTTGGAAAAAATTTAAAAGTCTTCCCAAAAAAATGAATTACTGAACAGTAATGACCAACCAAAAGAATATGTGAGAATAAATGTGCTCACACCAATAAGTGTATCGAGGAGTAAAGCAACCACTGTATAGTTGAAAATGCAAGTACTGACATGTTAACTTGCATAGTGAATCACTGACTCCACTACATATAATCAGTTACCCAAAAGAATCCAACTAGGCTTATCGAGCACCTATGAACAACTATCATACATCTCCTATGGCGAGGTTGGGTAAGTCTTCCACCTGCATCATCGAAGAGATCCGACATCTGGGTGTTTCCCAGTTAAGAAAACCTTCACCGTGACCCTCTTTATCAAACGTAAAAGCCTTTATGCAAAAACATAACCACTATATCAATGACCACATGTGCGTACATAAGTGATATCCAAAGAAGTGTACATAACTTGTATGTGCTCAATATATGCATTAAATGGCATTGAAAGGCTGAACTCACTGCCCAAACACTGACCAAAAACACCTATAAGTATGTGTCAACTCTATTCTTTAAGCACAAAAACCTACATAGACTTGTGGTTGTTGCCACCACAACTAAAACCTTTCAAGAAACCTATAGATTTACTAGTGTGGCTAAAGACACAGCCCAAAAGGTGAACATTCACTGTCAAAAAAGTACAAATGGCACTCTTCTTGATGTTCTTGAACATGTGTAAAGAGAACTATGTACAAAAGTACTCCAAAATGGTTCCAACAATCATCCTAAAAATGCTTCAAACCTTTGTTTTGTTGTAGGAAGATCAATCCAAGTAGAACACGTCAATTATGCATGTTGTAGATCAAGATTTCTTAAGTAGTCATAAGGACAAAGCTACTAGCAAGCAAAAATATTATAATGTTGCACAATCAAAGATGGAAGAAAAAGATGCAGAGATGACACAAAGGCAGAAAGAGTTTTGCAAGCGATGCAAGGGAAATGATCATGTCATAAAGGTTTGTCCTAAATTGGTTGCAAAAGGGGCAAAGAAGAAAGAGGATTGAATGGTTGTTGTAGAAGACTCTACCCCTAAAATAGATTCTACTAATCTTGTTTAGGATGAATAATCGGCATTTACTATTGTTTGCAGCTATGACTCATCTTCTCATGAGTAGTGTGTGTTTGTATTAGACTCGGATGTTTGATACTTTGATAGTGGTGCACCCAAATATATTACCTGGTAGCATAGTTTCTTCCATTCATCTGAGCCTACTCCTATAGGGAATACTGTCAGTTTCAACATTAGACAAGATTGGCTTGGTTGTCATTTTTTTTAATGATAGATTTACAGTTCATGATCTCTTGGATGGTGATGTTATTATTGAATTTGATTAGTTTAGTTGTGTGTTAGTTGTTGGATTTAGACGCCTGCGAAAGCACGCCAACAACACAAGGAAGAACAAGAAGCTTGGAGCAAAACAAACAATACTGAATGTATTACCACTAGAATATACAAAGATAAGTAACACGTTAGAGTTATAAGCATATATACAAGCAGGGGGAAAAAACCCTCCTAAAGAGGTAAAAAAGTACCCCAACAGTCCTAGTGTGTTCACACACATCACTACCAACATATATCAACAAATCACCCCTGGGAGTGATGAGGTGAACAAGGAGCTGGCACTCATGTACAAGGAAGTGCCAAGCTATGTGGAATCAATCCACAAAAGATATCAGTTTTGGCTTTAGCCAAGATTGGCTTGGTTGTGAAATTTGTTGATGACAGGTGTACAGTTCATGATTTGTCAAATGGCGATCTGATTATTGCTTCTGGCATTTTATGTTGTGGGCTGTAGCTCAATGATGAGTAGCACCTCCTTTAATGTCAATCCGGGAAGACGTGAGGATGGTATGAAGACCTCGAGCAAGTGGCTGCACAAGTGTGTGAGTGAGAAGCACACTAGCATGCACACACATACACACACGCGCGCACACAAGGCAAGACAAAGAGTGAGAATCAATGGAGCTTTTTGATTACTTTCAAAATGCTCTTAAAAGTTCGTTTCAATTACAATCTAACCTCAAAAATGAGCTCTCTAGCTCTTTTTATAGTTTTTGACTAGGTTTTGGCCCTGTCCAGACCTAGTGTCCGACCTAGTTAAAAATTAGGTTCCAGGGCCAATTTGAGGGCTTAAACGGAGTCTAAAAAATATGAAAATTGATATGTAGGTACTTCTAAGGCTCCTCAAGCTCAAGGACTCCTTGGCTTGCACAAAATGGAGCTACAAAAATATGAAGTGGTATTTACAATGATTATTAGTGATAAGAATCACTGTTAAAAGACGTTGATTTGGAAGAAATTTGAAGGGCCTATCTGCCAGATTTGCGTCGACTGCTTTGTCTACTTACTCCTTCACTTTGTTCTGACTCTCTCCGCTGGCTTCCTTGTCTAGTCGGTCCTTGGGTGCCCATACTGCTCTCAACACCCCCCCCTCTCTCGCGTCTGTCGTCCCTGACAGACCCTTGTTGCTGGGAGTGTTGGATGTAATATTCCACAACCTGCGTGGCAAGCTGATGTTCTTGTATGCGTAGTCCTCTGGCCAAATCTATCATCATACGATCCCAATCGATTGGTCCTGGAATGTCCGGATGTGGCAGACGTAACTGATCTGCATGGATCGCTTGTTCTACTGCGAATAGATGTAGCAAATGTGTGGGTCTGGGAATGAAAATTTCGGAATGGTATTCCCAGAATCCCGTAGAGAACATTTCCTCAAATGTCTGCTTGAAGCATGCGGGCAAGTACTTTATTCGTGCATGCCAAGCAAAGATGATAGTGACCGAGGGGGTTTGGCTCATGTTGTAGACTAGATCCTTGTTGCCTTGAGAGAATCCAGGGGCAGAGATGTATGGAGCTTGGACATTCCGAAAGGTTTTGAAGACAATGGTCATGAGCTCGAATATCTTCATACACATTTTCGCTGCTATGTCGGGTACATTATTTAGGCGTGTGGACCAGTGCCGAATTGTTGATATCATGTAGGCTACGGTTGGGGTCCCTCGAGGTGGAGCAAAATATGGGTAGTTAACCCAAGCCGAGCACTCGTTATTGTTGCGTACCTTGATTGCAAATGCTTGCCAGGATCTGCGACGTACCACTGGACAATAGCATGGATTATACTTGATATATAGTGGCATGGTTGCCCAGGTACTCATCATCTCTGGGTAATCGGTGAGTAAACGTGCACGCCAATTAGGTTGGAAGATCGAGCCAGCACGTGCATCGGTCGGTAAATCCCCTATCTCAAATTGAGTAGCGAATGTGGGCTCCTTCCCTGTATGTCTTTTGACTTCTGCATTATAATCATGTAGTAAGACAAAATAAGGCATGTATTGCGATTCTGATGTTGTGATTAACCGTTGATGGGATAAATTTTGAAAGTAGGAAGACCGAAGGACAGTTTCTTCCAGATTTGTGAGAGATTGCATTTGCACGGCCACACGATCATCATGTGTCTTACCCACTTTCTCGACCCTTTTGACCCAATCTGGAACTTGAATTTCTAACGTGTCTTGTCCTTCTTCCGTAGTTCGACCACCAGGCGTCGGCATAGGCTCGTATGGCTCTTCATAGCTGTCATCGACGGGGATTTCCACTACTGTTTCAGGTTCTGGTTCTTCAATGGGCGAGGGTGGTCGTTCATATGGGAGGAGGCGTGCTTGGAGTTCTGCCACCTGTTTCCGGAGGGTCTCCATTTCTTCTGTAGAGTGCTGCAAGATTACCGGCTCCTGTTGAGCTGTGGGCACACTGGCAATCTGTTTCTTGAGATCTGCACATTCAGTCTCTAGCTTTTCATATGACTCCAAGAAATTTGCATGGTCCTCAAGTAAGATGCGAATGTCTTCCGATGGGACTGCTCTATATCTGGTAGGGCTAACGGTTGCTCCTACGGTGCCTTCCATAGCCGCTTCAAAGTTGTCTTGGTTTTGTTGTTGGAGTCGTTTGTTCTCTTCTAGTGCTGCGGCCATATGCTTCCTTAATAACCCAATGTTGCGTCTGAGTGTAGCGTTAGAGATCATTTGCGCTTGAAGCACTGTTTCTAGTTCCTTGACTGCTTGGGCATCTACAGTTGATGTCTTTGATTCCAATTCGGAGTGAGCTTGTTGTAGTGTGGTATGCTCGGTTAGAAGCGTCTGGTAGTCAGCTTCAAGAGTTGTGACTCTAGCTTGCAGACGTTGAGATTCTGCCTGGAGGGCAGCAGTGCGTTCTTCCAATTGGTGGTAGTCTTGTTGTAGCTGATGTGCACACTGAAGTAATGTGTTGAACGTGCTATTTACATTATGAGATGCCAGGGGAAAAGTTTGAAATGCAGGGGAGGTGGGATTGGGTAGGGGGGTAGTGAATGCTGTGTGTGCCAATGATGTGAGTGGTGAGGTGGGGGGCAAGGGAGGGGAAGACGGTGGAATCGTGGGGAGAGGTGCGGTGGTTGGTGAAATGTCCATTGGGTCAGACAAGGTGGTGTGTACAGGGGCTACCATGTAGGTGGGTATGGTAGGTGAAGTGAGTGTGGTGTTCGTGTAAATTGATGTCGTTGCGAACATCGGAGAAATGTGCCTCGGAAACATTGGAGAGCGGGTGAACTGCTCCACAACGGACGGGTATTGGGGTGGCGTGGTCAGGTTGAAAGAGGTGTAGGTGCCCGATGGGAAGTGAGGGTCATGGAATGGAGGTACCCGTATTCGGGGATAGGTCGGGAAACACAGGGTGCCTTCTGTGGGTGCTGGGTTTCCAACTACACTTGGAATTATTGGATGGCCAGTCATGGGTTCAGAGGATGGACGGGATGAAGTGTACAAGGGATTGGTTACGAAGGAGAAGAGGGTGTCTCGTGAGGTGGGTTCTCGAAATGAGAATGATTTGAATAAGGATGGGTTGTAAGTGAAGGTAGAGGTGATGACTGTCGTTTCTTCCAAGGTGGGAGGCGGTGGTGGGGGTGGAGAAGGTGGTGATGGAGGATGCTGGGGTGAGATGGGTGATGTCTGAACGAAGGTTTCGGCGGAGATGTCAGTGGTGGTTGTGGGGGTGGCTGTTGTCTCAATGGGTACTTCTTGTTCTGTGACGGGTATCCTGATAGTCTTACCTGCTCGTGGTAACATGTCCACTCTGCATTTGTCGTACCTTACGGACTGGCGGACTGCGGTGTGGACAGCCTCCGAAACTCCTAAAGAGTCTGACACTAATTTGAGGGTGTCAATGAAGTGTTGGTCCACCCCTTCATCTGATAGCATTTCTTGCATCAAAGCTTGACCTGATACCAGAGAGAGCTGATGCCTTTCTTGTACTGCTTTGATAGTGTCGTATAGCCTTCGTAGTTGAGCTGTATATGCTGGTGCACCTACAAGTTCTGGCACTTCTTGTTGCTCCTCTTGGTGCTCTTGATCATACTCCTCCTCATCATCCTCCTGTTCTTCATCTCCGTCATCTTCTGCATCCACTTCAACAGGTGTGACAGGTGCTTGGGAGGTTGTGGCCTGCGTTTGTACGTTTTCCGCTTGTTGTGCCTCTTCTGCCTCCAGCTCTACATCTTGTAATAGTTGTTCGAAGTCTTCATTAGTGAGTTCTTCCAAAGGTGCACCACTAGGAAATTTGAGATCCGTTGGGATGGGAGGGAATATCAAGGTGGAACCATCGGTGCTGCGTCTTGGAAGTCGGAGTGTGAATGGTCGGACTCTTCGGGGTGGCGGGGTGATGTCTGGTGTTAGGGTGGCTCCACGTGGTTGAGCACATGGGACTTGGACCGTGCCTCTCATCTTCTTAGAAGGGGGTCCAGTGGATGTCCTGCCTCGAAACTGCTCTACCCGATTCCACATCAGGGCCCGTTGGATTGGAATGTCATAAGCCAAACACCTATAAATGATTCTTGTCAGAGCACAGCAACCATATAAAACCTGTTTCCGCGGCCAGCGTTTGTGAGCTAGGTGTATCTGATCAATTATCCAGTGGGGTAGGTTGATGGTGAGGCTCTGTGTCTCTGCCAGATACAGGCTAAACCAAATCTTTTTGGGAGGCATGGTGAATCGATCTTGTGCCGGGAAAGCAAAGTGTTGCATGCACATGCGAAGGTGTATTGCAATATTAGGCGTCATGGATACCATGTCCTTGAGTTTGGTGAGACTTCGATTGTTCATGTAATCCGGTACTAGGGTTTCCTTTTCTGTAGGAATATGCATTCCGCGCATATCTAGAGCCTCTCTCACCAAATTGTTTGATAGCCTGAACCTCTTGAGCTCATTCCCCTTTGTCAGAGATGAAATCACAAATGAGCTTGCACCTTTTGGGTTCTGATTTGGAGTCAAGGTGTTGATGAGATAGTAGCATCGCATGAAGTCAGGTTTTGGGAGTCGGGCACTGAAATAGGCACTCAATCCTGCTTTTTCCCATATCGGACGTAGACCTTCCGCATTTTGTAATTTCTCAAATTCTCTTGTAAAGAAATGGTATCTGCCTTGCTTTCCATTGAAGTCCAACTCTGATTCCCATAGGTACGTTCCTTCACCCAAGGGTCCTGCCACCTCGGTAAACCAATGGGAAGTCTTTCCCACGGGCATGGTGTGGCCTCGCGGAGGGTCCGCAATAGGTATGATTTTGACGGCCTGCAATTCTTCTGGTCTTTCAATTGTCTCAGGCAAAACGGGTAAACTGTCCAGGTCCACCACTTGCGGGTTTGTTTCTGTGTGAGAGCTAGTTCTTGCTGCCTCCGCCATGTTGAAAATGTCGCAGCTGATTCTGTGAGAATATATGAATAAATGTTAACATTGCAATGGACACAAAAATGACATGGTGTCCCTTGTTACAACATTAACTTAAAGTTCGGGAGTGGTTAGGGGTTAATGAGTGCTCGGTGCTGGTGTGTGGAATTAGGAGTTAGGTAGACCTAAGAGCTAAGCGAAATGATGTGATGTGAGAGTGAAGCGGTTAGTAGGTGGTCATGGATTTACAATCGGGGTCCGGGGGTTTGTTACAAGTCTTGGGCTGCCAAATGCAGTGGATGGGTTTTGCTCGTGGTTCCGTAGAGATTCTCGAGGGCTTTATAAGTGTGTCAGTTTGAACATGAGGCCTTTTAGGTACCCATTTACAACTGATTCTGTTCGTGCTCATGTGCCTTGGTGTTGAAAATGAGTGGATGTAGGCTGTGCGAGTGAATGGATCATGCTGTGTAGGGTGTGTTCTTGGTGTAGCTATTTGAGCCGGCAAACAAGCCTTAGGCACCCAAATTTGTCTTGATTGTGGGCTAGCCTTCATTGACTTTTTGGGCAGCCAAATAGATTTCACGTTAGCAGAAGAATTTCCGAAAGACTTCTTATTAGTGTCGTGTTGTTGGTTACAAATAAGAGGCTTTGCCCGTGTGGTTGGCTTGAGTGCAACCGGGTGTTCGCCTTTCCGCACCCACACTTGTTTCACTTGCTGGGACATTTTGCTGCGCAGGTACTTTGGATCCCCGACATAGGTAGTACCCTGCTTCTTCTGCCTTTGATCCACCTTTGGTTGTTGCCTCCTTCTGGCTTTTGGAGAAGAAGGGAGTTCCTTTGCATCCCTGACTCCTTTTTTGCGAATATCATTCCTCTGCAACACATAGTTTTGGACAAGAACAGCATGGTCAACTTCATGTGCACCCCTGGAGGGACCAGGAGTCTGTGCCTTTTCTAGTTCCTTGAGTGCTCCATTATCCAACTCTACTGTAATTCGACTACGATTGACCCATACTTGAAGAAGTCCACTTCTTAGGTTTAAGTTGACTGCTTGGTCATAGATCCAGTCTTGACCCAAGACAAGAGGTTCAGTGAGATCCTCATCTTGACACACTAGTACTTTAACTGTCGTTGCCTCATCATGAATGTAGAGGGGAAGTTCCACCTCGCCCATGCAAGGGGTTTCCACGCCTCCCAATCCTATGAGATACGCTTCCATAGGATTGACAGTTAACTGCAACTCTTGACAGTAAGACAATTTAACAGCACTAGTGGCTGCACCTGAGTCAATCAAGGCTCTTACGGTCCTTGCACTCTTTCCTTGTCCTATATCTAGGGTTATGAAAGGACGTCGATCAATTATCCTATGCGAGCTTGTTCCTGCGACTTCACACATGGCCATAGGATATCCTTGATCTGCATTGTCATCTGTTCTAGTCTGATCTCGGCCTTGCCTTCGTAACTTCATCCTTCTGATGCGTTCTAAAGCTTCTGCTTGAGCTTCTTCTCGAACTCGCTTTTCTTCCTCTTTGCGTTTCTTAGCAGTGTTGAGTCGGCTGAGCATTTCCTCAGTGAGGGGTTCCTGATACAACTTGACTCTGCAACCGCTAATATAGTTTGGGAGAATATCACCTTCTAACGTGGCTAGTTGTACTGCTCCGCTCGTGGAGATCCTATTGATGATCATTGGTCCGTAGCCTCTCTTTTCTAGCTTCCTTGCGTGTTGTTTCAGTGTATAGACTAAAACTAGATCTCCTGCTTTCAAACCCTTATCCTTTACATGGGCATCAAAGTATGCCTTCTGTCTCTTCTTGGCTGCATATATTCCTGCAGCGGCTCTCAGTCTCGTTTCTCCTAATCGTTCAAGGTCAAAAATCCTAGAGGAGAGTTCATGGCCTGTCCATTCGTGCTCTTGTGCTACTCTCAACGTAGGGATCAAGAAGTCCAAGGGTAACACAACGTTTTGGCCGAATACCATTTGAAAGGGGGTGGCTTGGAGTACCGTTTTGTAGGCAACTCGGTATGCCCAAACAGCATGGTGTAACTGTTTGTCCCAATCAGAGCGTTTAGTGTTCACTAATTTTGTCAGTACATTGCATAAGATTTTATTAGTGCTCTCAGCTTGCCCATTAGCTTGAGGGTGATAGGGGGCAGACTTCTTGTGTATTACCAAGAATTCTTGGAGTAGATTTTCAATCACTTCATTTAAGAAATGAGTGCCTCTATCACTTACAAGCTCTATAGGTAGCCCATATCTCGTGAATACACTCTCAAACAAGAATTTAGCAGTTGTTTGAGCATCGTTCTTTGTCGTAGCCCTTACCTCTACCCACTTAGTTAGATAGTCTGTTGCAACAATGATGTATTCCGCATGAGAACCCTTAGCTGGGGGATTAATAGGACCTACGAAGTCTATTCCCCACTTAGAAAATGCACGTCCACCCATCATAGGTTTCAGTGGCATCTCATCTTTGCGTATAGGATACTGAGTCCTCTGACAGACATCACACCGTTTCACATAGGTATGTGCATCCATGTGAAGGGTAGGCCACCAGAAGCCCGCAAATAGAATTGCCTTGATCACCCGATCCGGTCCAAAGTGTCCTCCTGCTACACCTTGGTGAGCAGTTTCTAAGATCTTAAGATACTCACTCTCATGGACACACAGTCTTAGGTAACCATCTTTACCGCGTTTGTATAGATTATCACCAATGAGTGAGTAATCCAGGGCTTCTTGTTCTAAACTCCTTTTCCTAGCCAGAGTCATGTCTGGAGGGAATGTGTTTGTCCTCAGGAAGGATACGAGAGGTTCGCTCCAATCTGGCACTATGGATACTTGATAAAGGGTGGCATGTTCCACAGGTGGTTTAGTGCAACAGATTGGGCATTCCTTGCACAACTTTTGGACATCAGCTTCCATGGTTGGCCAATGTACTCCGAGTCTCTTTAGGGTCTGTAAAGTTCGTTGCTTTGAGTAGTGTTGCTCTAACGCACCTACATGTGCTAATTGCAACCATTTAGCATACTCATCCTCTTCTACGCAACAAGCCAAGATCCCTTGATCTGTGTGCTTGTACATGCTTCCTGCCATAATGTGGTACTTTTGGGCTTTTACAACCTCTTTATTCCGTGTGTTTACCACTGGATGGTTAGGCCCGTATGTCAATACTGGTACCAATGACTTAGCCCACTGCGGCACCACTTCCAAATTAAACAAGTAAGCATCAGGAAGATCATCTGATACTCCTTGTGGGGCTTCTCCCGATGTGAGCCTAGAAAGATGATCAGCTCTCAGATGGGTCCTCCCTTTTCTTACCACAACCTCAAAATCATATTCCATTAGCAAGAGAAACCATCTTACTAATCTTCCTGTATTGCATGGCTTGTTTACGAGATATAACAATGCCTGATGATCAGTAAAAAATTTAAACTTATTTGCAAGCAAATAGTGTCTAAATTTCTTAACTACGTATACCATGCCTAATCCTTCTCGCTCTGTAGTGGTGTAATTCCGTTCAGCCGCACTCAATTGTCTACTGGCATAGGCAATTGGAAGATCCATATTACCTTCACCAGTAGGTTGTGCAAGCACACATCCAATGGCATAATTGGATGCATCCACATGAACGTGGAATGGCTTATTCCAATCTGGTGTGGTCAAGATTGGTGCTGAACATAATCTTTGTTTAAGCTCCTGGAAGGAATTCTCGCATTCATCCGTCCACTCAAAGTTTGTCAGAAGTCCGTACATGGGCTTTGCAATGACAGCATACATGTGTATAAATCGTCGGTAATAACCACAGTGCCCCATGAAAGCTTGTACCTCCTTGACATTCTTTGGCCTAGGTAGCTCTGCTATGGCTCTCACTTTTTCTTCGTCGGTAGATATGCCATTCTTTGACACTATGTGTCCTAGAATCTTGCCTTGCCTGACCATAAAAACGCACTTTTCTGGGTTCAGGCAGACTTGATATTCTCTACATTTGTCAAAGATTTGTCTGAGTTCAGGAATATGGGTTTGTCTAATATTGGAATGAGCACAAAGATCATCAACATAGACTTCTAAACTCTTCCTCAAGAACTCCTTAAACACATGGCACATCAGCCTCTGGAAGGTAGCTGGTGCATTGGTAAGCCCAAATGGCATTACTCTAAAGGCAAAAATGCCCCATTCTGTGGCAAAGGCTGTCTTATGCTGATCCTCTGGAGCTATGGCTACTTGATTGTAACCCGAAAATCCATCAAGGAAGCTGTACACTTCCTTGCCTGCCACTCTTTCTAAGAGATGTTTTGTGATGGGAAGCGGATAGTTATCTCGAATAGTGGCTGCATTAACCTTCTTCAAGTTAATGCACACGCGCAGTTTGCCATTCTTCTTGGGCACCACTACGATGGGTGATACCCATTCAGTGTGCTCAATTTCGTAGATAAATCCAGCTTCAACCAGTCTATCTATCTCTTCTTTGATCTTAGCAGCATAATTATCGTTATATGTATAAGGCTTTTGCTTAGAGGGTTTAGCGTCTGAAGTCATGGGGATAGTGTGTGAGCATATGTCAGGGTCAACACCTTTCAAGTCCTTGTAACTCCAAGCAAATACATCTCTGTATTCTCTTAGCAAGGCAATTAACGCATGCTCTTCTTCCTCTGTTAGGTCATGGCCTATGTACGTGCATCTCTCCTCTCCTTCTTCTAGGGCCACTACTATTTTCTTGGTGGTTTCTTTGTTATCATAGGCCTCTCCTGATTGTGCCTCTCGTTTAGGCATTCTAATCATGACTCTCCTGTCATCTATCTCATACTTCTTAAAATTTTCTGGGACCTCAAACAAAGATTCTTCCTCTTCTGGTGAGACTTCTCTCTTCTTTCGTTTCTTTCCTTCTTCCTTTGGGCTCACATGTGTTGCTAATCTTACATCATTTGTAAGCTCTCCATGCCTCTGGGGTTGAAATTCTACTTCATGGAAGTATTCTTCATTTGATGCAAATGGTGGGTCCATAATGATAGACTCGAGATCGGAGTCACTTGCATCCTCAAATGCATCAGGGCTAGGTTCGCATTCTTCTAGAACTGCCTCTCCCATGATTGGCTCTATGGAGAAGACTGAAATGTCATAGCCATCCTCATCACAGTGAGGTGTCCATTGTTCTTCATTGATGGCTACATCCATTGTTGCTAAAATTTCTGCCCAGCCATGGGGTTCAAATTCCTCATCAGGAAAAACTACAGGTGCATAGGCTGGGTCTTGAATTGCTCTATGTGTTTCTTTTGCACCTATTTCTCTGGCCTTTTCTCTCTTCTCTTCCTCTACTGCTACTTTGCACATCCATAAGTGGGTGTCTTCATGCATCCAAGAGGATCCTGACCCTATGGAATGCACAGATTCCGTATCATCTTTGGCTCTATGGATGGGATTCCACTGGATAGGAGGTACATCCCTATGAGAGTAATCTTTGAGATTGACTTTGGTCGTAACACCTAAGTGTTGCAGGTACAAGGAATTGGTCCCCCAATCCTGTACCACTTGCAACTGTCGCATAAATGGTCTTCCCAAAATCATCTCATAGGCATGATTTTTGCTAAAGTCACATATAGCAAAGCTATGCTCAAACTCAACACCACAAGTGGTGAGAGTTATGCCTTCTAGCAATCCCAAGGGCCTCTCTATATGACCATCGGCCATCTGCAATTTCATTCTCGTTGGCCTGAGTGCTGGCTTGCCCCAACGCTTCCATAGGGAGGTGGTAGCGATAGCAACTCCTGCACCTGAGTCCAAAATTGCCTTGGTAGTGTACTCCTGGTAGGTGATGGGAAGATAGGTGTTCCCTTCTTCACCTTCACACATATCTCCTATCTTGTCCAAGGGAATTTTTGGCACTGTCCTATGGGATCCTATTCGGGAACGTGGTTCTGCAACTTCAGTCACTTGACTGGCTACACCTTTCCGCGCTTTTGGTCTATTCTTAGGCAGTTCTTCCAAAGTGAGATCGCGCTGCGCCTTGGTGTTCTTTACTACCTCCGTGTTCCTTGATATGACTGAGTCGTCGTTCCTTACCATGACTGTGGGTGCTCTCATACACGTGGAGATCCCTTCCCATGGGCCTGTGAAGTGGGGTAGCTCTTGTATGGAATTAGACTCAAAGTCCAATCTCTCGTGAGACTGAGTACTCTCATGTTCCCCGTAAATAGATGGGATTTCTTGTGGGAATTGATCGTGTGCATCATCCACAAGTTCAAAAGGAGGGGCGACTTCACTTTCGTTATCCCATTTGTCTTCTTGAATCTCTCGTAGGAAGTCTGGTGCAAACCGATTCATAGAAGAAGAAGTGTCTGGCTCCGTAGAATTAGGCACATAAGCAACCTTGGAAGGAGGGCTTATTCTATCGTTGACTCTCTCCTTGTTCTCATAGATGGCTGGAGCACAAGCTTCCTTGGGAGGATTACTTATTCTATTACTCTTCCGAGCAGGCTCATACGCTCCCTGAGAAGGAATGTAGGCAACCTGTGGAGGTACGTAAGCTTTTGAGGGGGGTTCATCTGCCTTTTGAGGGGGAAGATAAGCTTCTTGAGGAGGCACATGGGCTTCCTGAAGAGGCTGGCTTATCCGTTCTCTTGCCCTGTCCTTTCTTTGAGGGGCAGGTTCCTTTTCTGATTGTGCAATTAGCCTCTCTATTCTTTCCAGCAGTCCATCAAAGTGTAACTACGTCTTAGCTGAACTAGAAATGTTAAATAGGCGGCTAGCTTCGAACATGGCTTGAGCCAATTCCACCATCTTAGCACAAATTTTTGTTCGTTCAAGCTCTAGCTCGGCTCTGGGGTAGCATTTTTCATGATCGGTTATGGTTGGCCCTTCTTGAATTCTGGCCTGATATGCTTTAAGCATCATGTTTAGGTCCTCGGGAGTGGGATCAGCTAATACTGATCCTGCTTGGGGTGGTGGGTGGATTACGTGAGGTGTATTAGAGGGTGGAGGGATGGAGGGTGATGGGGATGGTAGCGGTGGGATTGTGTGAGAGTGCGGTTGGGATGTGATCTCTATGATTTTGGCCTTGGTTTCGCGTAGACTTTCCTCAAGTTCACTCATCTTCTTTGCCCATTGCCTTTTCATACGTTCATGGCTATCTCTCCAAGCTCTAGTCCTTTTCTTGGTTATGCTCTCAGTTTCACTAGCTGTTGGGCTCTTTTCCTGGTCTACCCCTTGGTTTTGCTGCAATGCTTGAGCTCTAGTGACTACCTGTACGGGAGCAGTGGAAGTGACACTTCCTGTGGAATCTACTACTAACCCAATAACGTTGATAGGCGTGATTTTTGGCATATTATTGGGGTTCTTTGGGCAATCTCGTAAGAGATGCTCTTTTCCACAATCTTGGCAAAAGCCTTGGATTGCCACTGACTGGGGTTGTGTAGGTGGAGGTAAGGGACAATCACGAATGAGGTGATCTCCTTGGCATCTGTAGCACGGTCCTCTTGGGAATGGAGGTCTTACTTATCTAGGTTGAGGCCTAGGGTTGGGGTTTGCATACATGACGTTTGTATAATCTGACTCCCAACTAGGTTCATTTGGCTCTTCGCTGTAATAGGACTCACCATGTTCTGGGGACTGCATGTAGTACGCCTGGGGACTATCAACATGTGTAGAATCAAAGCTATGGTCACTGAGGTCATTTTCAGAAAGCAAGGATGTTACCGGGACTAAGGCTCTATTCATGTTCTCTTCTGCAGCAGTATACTTTACCGGGATCGCATTGGCTGGAGCTGGGGGTTGTTGTGCTAGCACCGGTTGAGGTCTTTGTTGGTTTTGATATTGTGGTTGATAATTTTGTTGTGGTCTGCCATATGGCTGTGGAGGGTACTGGTTCTGGTATCTTCCCTGTGGTGGATAGGGTTGAGGATAGGTTTGCCTAACTGTTTGCTTATTGTAGGGGCAATCTTGTGCGGTGTGATTGGTGTACCTCCGTTCTATGTGTTGATGTATAAAACACCACAAGAAATGAATTAATGTGACACTAGAACACCTCTATGGTCACCATTAACTCATTGCCACTCCAAACTTTGAGAAATGATAGCTTAAAGTGAGAACTTTGCTTCTACAGAAATTCCTAGTCACCGAAATGACATACCTTCAGTATTTTGCTAATTTCTCCTAGCTCAAGTATTCTTTCTCCATGAAACTTAATAGGCTGAAACTAGAAGAGTAGAGCTTTCCAACAAGCTATCATATGCATCAAACAGAGCTCTAGAACTCAAGTTATGGCTCTCACAAGATGACCCTGTATGACCTTCCAAAACTGGAAATATTACCTGTTTTAGTAAGAGCGCCTGTTCAAAATTAGAATTCGATGCCTAGCATCGACTTGCAACGAGAATTCGATGCCGGGCATCGACTTGGGATGTTTTTGGCCACTTTTCAGCAGGGATTCGATGCCGGGCATCGACTTCCCGCATAAAGTCTTGATCTTTTGGACACCAAAACTATAGGTGATTTCATGCACATTTAGAATATGACTTATCAACTGGAATTCGATGCCAGGCATCGAGTTGCTCCAACAACATCATGTTTTTCAAACACTTCAGTACTGAATGAAAAATATAAAAGAAAATATGACTTATCAACAGAGATTCGATGCCAGGCATCGAGTTGCTTGGAAAACTTGATCTTTGTAACTCATCACACAGTAGGTAATCATGGAGATGATGGAGAGAAGCTCATACACAGAACTTTACTCAGTTCTTTTCATAACTATAAAAAACTCAGAAGTTTTATAGATGCTTTCTCACTCAGAGAAGCCCGACTATACTAAGTCATACAAAAATGAGTTCTTCTCACTTTCTCATTGTCTTCCTCCTTCTTCTTCTCTATTCTCTCTCTCTCTCTCTCACCGCGTCAGTTGATACAAACTAACTTATATAGATTTTCTCATTCCCGTAACTTTTGAAAAGCTTCTAGAACTAAAGTGAACTAACTTTACAAGTATGATACACTTGTGAATTTGTCCCTTCACATAGGCATGGGGTTTTCTTCCTAAGATTTGACCTTCAAATATATGTCTAATTAGTGAGTGTTTCTCCAACAGCTCCCCCTCAATCACTAATTGACATTCCCTGTTTCTTCATATCATCTTCTTTTCTTTTACTCCTGCCATGCTTTTGAATCTGCTGGTCTTCACACCATCCAAGCTCTTTGTCATTATGTCTGCTAATTGATCTTTAGTAGAAATGTATTCCACTTCAATCTCCTTCTCCATTACCTTTTCTCTGAGAAAATGATACTGTATCTCTATGTGCTTTGTTCTTGCATGAAATACTGGATTTGCTGCAAGATAAAGTGAACTCATATTATCTCCATGTATTGTAGGTGTACCTTGATCAATGCCTAAGCTCTTGAACAATGTCTGCATCCATATGACTTCCTTAGCTGCTTCCACAAGTCCTTTGTACTCTGCTTCAGTTGATGATAATGCTACTGTATGTTGTTTCTTGGAACACCAACTTACAAGCTTATCACCAATGTATATCATGTAACCATGAGTTGATCTCCTGTCATCTTGATTACCTGCCCAGTCTGAGTCACTGTAGGCTCTCAACTTCAAATCTGATGTAAAAGGATAATATAATCCTTCCTTTATAGTTCCTTTGATATATCTGAGAACTCTTTGACCTGCAATCCAATGTGGGTCCTTTGGACAATGCATGAATTGTGACAAAACTCCCACTACATAACTAAGATCAGGTCTTGTTAGCGTAGCATAAATCAAACTACCCACAAGAGATTGATACTTCCTCATATCTTTGTAGTCTGCACCATCATATTTACTGAGCTTGTGATTAACTTCAAGTGGAGTTGAAGCTTCTCTGCAATTTTCCATATCAAACTTCTTCAACAAGTTCAGAAGATACCTTTCTTGTGACACATATATGCCATGATCTGTATAAGTAACTTCCATTCCAAGAAAGTATGATAACTTTCCTAGGTCACTGATCTTGAATTCTTTTTCAAGTAATCTCTTTACCTCCTTGATTCCTTCATCTGAAGTACCTGTGATTATAATGTCATCTACATAAATACAAATGTAGATTGTACCTTCCTCTGTTCTTCTGATAAGTAGACTTGGGTCTGCTTTTGAACTTTGATATCCAAGATCATTGAGATACTTCACCAGTCTATAGTTCCAAGCTCTTGGAGGTTGCTTCAATCCATACAATGCTCTTCTCAACCTGCAAACAAAATTTGGATACCTGGAATCTATAAATCCTTGAGGTTGTTCCATGTATACCTCATCTGATATGTATCCATTCAAAAATGCATTCTTTATATCTAGTTGACTCAAAGTCCATCCTTTTGAAGCTGCAATAGCAATGATTGTCCTTATAGTTGACATCTTAGCTACGGGACTGAATGTCTCATCATAATCTATGCCATAGGTCTGGGCATAGCCTTTCACCACCAATCTAGCTTTGTATCTGGCTATACTTCCATCTGCAAGCTTCTTCACTTTATAAACCCATTTATTTCCAATTAATTTCTTACCATTTAGTTTAGGAACAAGTTCCCATGTCTTGTTCTCCTCCAGTGCATTAAACTCTTCCTTCATTGCTTCTTCCCATTGCTTCTTACCTTTAGCTTCATCATAGTTCTGAGGTTCTTCATCATCTTTGACCATATATGCATAGTTCTTCTGAGTTATGTAAGAAGTATCATAAGAATACCTTTCTGGTTGTCTCCTTGTCCTGCTTGACCTTCTTGGTTCACATTCTTCATATGTGTCTGGATACACTTCTTCATCAAATATAGGAACTTCTTCATTCCTTCTTGTTAATCCACTTGTGGATGTACTTGCTTGCATATAGTCTTCATCTCTATTTACCTGCACAATTGATTTTCCTTTCTCACATCTTCTTACCTCTTCTTCAAAATTTTCAGCTGTATGACTTTGATCTGCATACCAACTTTTCTGTTCATCAAATGTAACATCTCTAGAAACAATAAATTGTTTGGTTAGAGGATTCCACAATCTGTAACCCATCTGCTTTTCATCATAACCAATGAACACATATTTTTCTGCCTTTGGTTCAAGTTTATGCCTAAGTTGTGATGGCACATAAGCATATGCAATTGATCCAAACACTCTACAATGATCTAGTGTTGGTTTCTTACCCCACCAAGATTCATATGGAGTCATTCCATTCAGAGCTGCACATGGTAATCTATTCACAAGATATGTAGCTGTATTTACAGCCTCAGCCCAAAGATAATTTGGACAGTTCTTCTCCTTTAGCATAGCTCTAGCAAACTCAACCAAAGTCCTGTTCCTTCTTTCTGCTACACCATTTTGTTGTGGTGTATACCTGCAAGTTATTTCTCTCTTAATACCTGCATTCCAAAGATAATCATTGAACTCTTGGGAGAAGTATTCTCCCCCTCCATCAGACCTCAGTCTTTTAAGCTTTTGACCTGTGACTCTCTCTGCATATGCATGAAAATGCTTGAAAGCTCCAAACACTTCTGATCTTTCCTTCAAAACATATAATGTTATCCATCTTGTAGCATCATCAATGAAAAGAACATAATACCTTGAGCCACTGATAGATCCTTCTTTTGTTGGTCCCCATACATCTGTATGAATGAGCTCAAGTACTCCATCATGTTTGAATCCTTTCTTTTGAAATGGTAACCTGTGTGCTTTACCCATTTGACATGCTTCACATTTATAAACCATATGTTGACTTTGCACATTTGCTAATCCTAATACAGACTGATTAGCAACCATAGCTTTAATTCCTCTTTCATTGAAATGACCTAATCTCTTATGCCAGAGATCAAGTTCTGTAATCACTGCTTCACCATGTGTGAGCAAAGCTTGACCAATGTTCCCTTGCACTCTTAAAGTAAAGAGTCTACCTTCTTTCTTACCAGAGACAATCTGATTATATCCATTCTCTGGATCTTCCACAAATACTCCTTCATTTGTAAACCTGACTTGAAAACCTTTTTCAACTATCTGTTCCACACTAATCAAGTTTTTAGGTATTGTAGGAACATACAAAACATTGGTTAGCAAATCTGCTCCACTCTTGCATTTCACTTTTCCAATTGAATGTACCCTATGTCTTGTATTATCACCAGTTTGAATTGTGTGACTAGAAATGCCTTTTTCCAAATCTGACATCAATTCTATGTTTCCTGACAAATGATTAGAACATCCAGAGTCGATGTAAAATACCTTTAGATCTTCTTTATCTGATGTGTTGATTGAGTTCATCATCAATGATGTATGACTTTCATTCTGTGTGTCATTTGCATAGTTGTAGTAGGTGGTGTTGTAGGATTGATTTTGTCCCCAACTTCTTCCTCCACCTCTACCATAGCCTCCTCTTTGACTTTGTCTACCTCTTTGAAAATTACTTTGATATCTTCCACCTCGACCTCTGCTATTGTTGTTTTGATTCTGGTTTGATCCTTGTTGGTTGTGCCAACAGTCATTAGCCAAATGATTACTCAATCCACAGATCCAGCAAGCCTTTTTGTTGTTATTTTGATTACCTCTTCCTCTTCCAAAACCTCTTGCTCTTCCTCTACCAGTGCCTTTACCTCTTGCATAATAAGCTTGAGAATTAGACTCCTCTTCATCCTTTGCTTTACCTTTATCTCCTTTCTTCTTATTCTTCATGTACATTGCAGAACTTTGACCTTTATCTCCATCTCCCTTCAAGTCTTGCTCATATGTGAGCATCAAACCAAGCAACTGGTTCAAATCTGGAACATAATGATTTAATGAAAGTTCTGTTGATAAGACAAAAGGTTTCCACCTTTCATCCCCTCTCAAGCCTGCAAGTAGTTGAGCAATCAATCTGTGATCTTCAACATCTTCATCTATGGATCCAAGACTATCTGCTAGATCCTTCATCTTAGTGACATAATCACTAATGGTTTGACTTGGCTTCTTCTTGAATGTTGTAAACTCTGACCATAGACTTGCTTTCCGTGCTTTAGTAGTGCTTTGGAAATGATATTCCAATGCATTCCATATATCTTCTGATGATTCCAATCCTCTGATGTGTGGTAGTAAATGATCAGAGATTGTATTGTAGATGTAGGCTTTTGCACTTGCATCCTTCTTCTGCCAATGCTTTAAAGCATCAAGTTCTTCTTTCTTTGGTCGGCTTTCATCTTCAAATACTGGCTTCTCTTCTTCACCTGTTACATATACCATGAGATCCTTACTCATAAGTAAGGCTTCCATTCTCATTACCCATGCGGGGTAATTATCTCTGTCCAGTTTGTCAATGGAGATATGATCTGCCATAGTTCTTTCCTTCTGCTGCAACCTGTGAGCTTAAAGGATAAAGGATAATACCTTTTGAAATTCTTTGTGTATGAGGATACTTCGAAAGTAATCTTTTGATGCCTTGTGTCTTCAAATGCTTCACCTTTCAAACTTTAATGGAAAACTTTACAAAACTTCTCGTACCTTTGTCGTCTTCTGCTCTCGAGAATCTTTCTGCTCTGATACCACTTGTTGATGTATAAAACACCACAAGAAATGAATTAATGTGACACTAGAACACCTCTATGGTCACCATTAACTCATTGCCACTCCAAACTTTGAGAAATGATAGCTTAAAGTGAGAACTTTGCTTCTACAGAAATTCCTAGTCACCGAAATGACATACCTTCAGTATTTTGCTAATTTCTCCTAGCTCAAGTATGCTTTCTCCATGAAACTTTATAGGCTGAAACTAGAAGAGTAGAGCTTTCCAACAAGCTATCATATGCATCAAACGGAGCTCTAGAACTCAAGTTATGGCTCTCACAAGATGACCCTGTATGACCTTCCAAAACTGGAAATATTACCTGTTTTAGTAAGAGCGCCTGTTTAAAATTAGAATTCGATGCTTAGCATCGACTTGCAACGAGAATTCGATGTCGGGCATCGACTTGGGATGTTTTTGGCCACTTTTCAGCAGGGATTCGATGCCGGGCATCGACTTCCCGCATAAAGTCTTGATCTTTTGGACACCAAAACTATAGGTGATTTCATGCACATTTAGAATATGACTTATCAACTGGAATTCGATGCCAGGCATCGAGTTGCTCCAACAACATCATGTTTTTCAAACACTTCAGTACTGAATGAAAAATATAAAAGAAAATATGACTTATCAACAGAGATTCGATGCCAGGCATCGAGTTGCTTGGAAAACTTGATCTTTGTAACTCATCACACAGTAGGTAATCATGGAGATGATGGAGAGAAGCTCATACACAGAACTTTACTCAGTTCTTCTCATAACTATAAAAAACTCAGAAGTTTTACAGATGCTTTCTCACTCAGAGAAGCCCGACTATACTAAGTCATACAAAAATGAGTTCTTCTCACTTTCTCATTGTCTTCCTCCTTCTTCTTCTCTATTCTCTCTCTCTCTCTCTCACCGCGTCAGTTGATACAAACTAACTTATATAGATTTTCTCATTCCCGTAACTTTTGAAAAGCTTGTAGAACTAAAGTGAACTAACTTTACAAGTATGATACACTTGTGAATTTGTCCCTTCACAAAGGCATGGGGTTTTCTTCCTAAGATTTGACCTTCAAATATATGTCTAATTAGTGAGTGTTTCTCCAACACTATGGTGCAGTACTGGCTACTAGGATTTACTTGGGGCTGAGCCATAATGGGGCACACGTTTGCCATATGGTCACCACCGCATGTATAGCACCTCTTCGCTGGGGTAAACCTCGGAATTTGTTCGCTAGAGACGCCTAGTTTTTGGGCCACTTTCTCTGCGAGTTCCTCAATTGATGTGGATTGCGTGGAAGATTGACTAGATGCACTATCTGAATCTTTGTAGATTTTGGAAAGCTCTAGTGCTTCCCCTAGGTTATCTTCAATGTCAATGCACATGCGTACACACTCTTCTATAGTCCTAGGATCTTTCAGATACACATAGGATCTCAATTTCGTACTCAGCAATCCGTCAAGGAATAAGGCTACTTGTTTGGCAGATGTGGGTAGCTCCGAAACAGGACATCTTTCGAGGTATTGCCTAAATCTTCTTCCTGCAAGTCTCACGGTTTCTTGAGGGGTTTGCTTGAAGCTATGAATCAGCGAGGAGGTATTGTGTCTTATGCCACTCTTAGAGAATTCAATAATAAATGCCTCTAGGAGTTGGTCTATGCTCCTAAACTGTCGCTCATCCAATGGCTGAAACCATGTAAGTGCTGTGTTCCTAAGGGTTAGACCGAAGGCATTGTATTGCGTGAATAGATCCTCCACTTGTTCAGCTCTCAAGACTTGCTTGAACTCCGCCACATGATCATAGGGATCTCCTGTGCCATCAAAGTAATTCTTCATGGACTTAACTAGCTGGGTTGGTCTCAAAGTTCTTGTGTGCTCTCTAGGTCTCGGCAGAGGAAATCCATCCACATTTCTTTGGTTCCTGTGAGCTCTAAGTATCTCAGGTTCTACTCGATTCGTCTCCGTCCTCGTTCTTTCTCTGCCCACTGGGTTGGCAAAGCTTACTTCTGGTCTATCTCTACTCCTGTCTCTTTGAGTTCCATGAGCTTGGGATGTTCCAACACCTGGGTGACCATAGGATACATTCAATCTTGGTTGGGGGAAAATGAATTCACCCTTCCAAGTGTAAGCATGCCTATCATTTTCTGTCACCACAAAGATCCTTTCCGAAGTGTGATCTAAGTAGGTCACTCTACCTGGGCTATCCGGATCCTTAAACTCATAGATCATGATAGTTCCTATATCAGTTGGCTGATTAGATTTATACCTCCAAAAGGCTTCATCAGTTTCTCGATTGAGGAGCAACTCTATGCTCTTGTTGTCTTGGGGAACCCACTCAGGTGTGATAATCCTAGTGAGAACTGATTTACCTCGAGGGGTTCTAGGTTCCGCACCCATGTTCCCTTGTTCCAAGTCACCTAAGTCCGCTTCTGAGATTACATTCCCAAATTCATCTGTCCTATCCGGGTGACTAGTGACTACATATATAGTTCCTTCTTTGTCCAGGTATGCACCATTTTCAAACTTGACGGCTGGGTGTTCTAGTCCAATGGATTGATCAGGATTCTTAATCTGTATCACAGATCTTCCTAAGCCGTCCTCATAGATGCTGGCACCTAATCGGTTGGTCCTAAGGTACTCCAACTGTGTTTTGTAAGGGCCTTCCACCCTGTACAAGTAAGGCACTCCTGAACTTCCCATAGGTCTGTCCATGCCTTGAGACATCTCTGACTCACTGGTCTCAGAGCTAGGGTAGTACGAGTGGTGGCTCAACTGCTGGGCCCAGGACCTAGCAGTGTGGTTAACACTAGCCTCTGAAGATCTAAGGCTCTGTCTCTCCCTTACTAGATGTCGTCCCGATCTAAGGTTCATATGCCTAACTAAGTAGCCCAATTCTTTGCCCAGAGTACAACTTCGTTGCCGATCAATTGGTATCAGTCACTTGATTCTTTTTAGTTATTTATCGTGTTTAAGGTCTTGTCTGATATTACGTCGTCGGAATACTTGAGTGTTCTTCGTACTTTCAGGTTGATCGTTCCACGTTAGGTTCTTTTCCTTTATGTTATCGACAGTATCGAGATTAGGTTTTTAGCTTGAACTTGAGTTTTTAGGTAGTCTTCAACTTGATGCCTGCCTATCGTCGCTCTGACTTACTCCTACCTCTCGCCGTCTTAGCTTAGACTATGAATTGACAGAGGGGGTTAAAAGTGTCCAACCTTTTGTTTCCTGCTCGGTTGCCCTTGAGTGCCCAGGAAATGTGTTCCCAAGCTCGCACTTACACTTGCTTAGAACGCCTCTCGATGCTCTGTAAGAGTTTCAAAGTTAGCTTTGAAATTTACATTCCAAAGACAGAACCAATTATTTTCATTCCTGTAGCACAAACACAAACTTGCATAGTGATTTTCAAGAAAACAATCCTAAGGACCCCTGACTTTGATCCCCCTGGGTATGGTCAACTTCAAAATACCCTATCTGAAAATCAATGCATTATCTTTATAAAAAACAGTTGAGGGTGTGTAGTATATGCCACGAGCTTTCCAACAAGCCCTAGAGCTCAAAAAATGGATTTCGTATGAAAAAGTTGTAACCGTTCAGGATTCTAGGGTTACGACAGGGTTCAAACAGGATCACTGTGCAACAGGTTTTCCCCAAGTTGCTTTCCTAAGGCTTCCTCATGTGCTCAAGAGTATAATATTTGTGCCCAAAATTAGCCCAACTCTTCAATTAACAATCCCTAAAAAATTTGGCTAAAATTGGCTGTCAATCGCGATGGACAGGGCTGTCAATCGCGATGGACACTCAGTCAATCGCGACGGACAGAGAGTTCAGTCAATCGCGATGGACACCCAATCAATTGCGATGGACAGAGAGTTCAGTCAATCGCGATGGACACCCAATCAATCGCGATGGACAGAGGGTTCAGTCAATCGCGATGGACACCCAATCAATCGCGATGGACAGAGAGTTCAGTCAATCGCGATGGACACCCAATCAATCGCGATGGACAGAGGGTTCAGTCAATCGCGATGGACACCCAATCAATCGCGATGGACAGAGGGTTCAATCAATCGCGATGGACAGGCAGTCGGTCGCGATGGACAGAGGGTTCAGTCAATCGCGATGGACAGGCAGTCGGTCGCGATGGACAGAGGGTTCAGTCAATCGCGATGGACAGGCAGTCGGTCGCGATGGACAGAGGGTTCAGTCAATCGCGATGGACAGGCAGTCGGTCGCGATGGACAGAGGGTTCAGTCAATCGCGATGGACAGGCAGTCGGTCGCGATGGACTGGCAGTCAATCGCGATGGACAGAGCTGTCAATCGCGATGGACAGGGCTGTCAATCGCGATGGACTGAAATTTTGCAAGATTTTCAAAAGTTTTGGTGGAAAGGTGGTGTGCAGGGTCTCTAGTCCACTGTGGTGCACTCAGATTTACCAAAAGGTGAGAATTTCTGTCAATCGCGATCGACAAAAGTCGGCGACTGCGAGACAGTTTCGTCGAGTTTCGTACCTACGCAGGAAGCTGGGGATGGTGATGTGACCTGTACCTGCAAGATAGCTCAAGAAACATGCAAAAACAGCACACGCAATTTCGCTCTCTCGCTCTCTCTCACAAGTGAAATGAGGAAAATGAGGTGGAGATGGGGATATAGTCAAAAAACTGAAATTTTCGCGATGATGGAGATGGAGGTAGAAGATGGTGATGATGATGATGATGATGATGGTGGTGAGGTAAGAAAGAGAAAATTAGGAAAAATAAAGAAATTACCTACAACTCCAACGCGTCAACTCTACATCTTACCATCACACGCTCGTCCTCAAAGCTCGATCCCCGACAACGGCGCCAAAATTTGGTGTAGCTCAATGATGAGTAGCACCTCCTTTAATGTCAATCCGGGAAGACGTGAGGATGGTATGAAGACCTCGAGCAAGTGGCTGCACAAGTGCGTGAGTGAGAAGCACACTAGCATGCACACACATACACACACACGCGCACACAAGGCAAGACAAAGAGTGAGAATCAATGGAGCTTTTTCATTACTTTCAAAATGCTCTTACAAGTTCGTTTCAATTACAATCTAACCTCAAAAATGAGCTCTCTAGCTCTTTTTATAGTTTTTGACTAGGTTTTGGCCCTGTCCAGACCTAGTGTCCGACCTAGTTAAAAATTAGGTTCCAGGGCCAATTTGAGGGCTTAAACGGAGTCTAAAAAATATGAAAATTGATATGTAGGTACTTCTAAGGCTCCTCAAGCTCAAGGACTCCTTGGCTTGCACAAAATGGAGCTACAAAAATATGAAGTGGTATTTACAATGATTATTAGTGATAAGAATCACTGTTAAAAGACGTTGATTTGGAAGAAATTTGAAGGGCCTATCTGCCAGATTTGCGTCGACTGCTTTGTCTACTTACTCCTTCACTTTGTTCTGACTCTCTCCGCTGGCTTCCTTGTCTAGTCGGTCCTTGGGTGCCCATACTGCTCTCAACATGGGCTATATAAGCTCATAGACTATGAAAGATCTGTGAATGATTCGGCATGTGTAGCACATGATTCTCAGGCTATGTTAGATGTAAAGCTTTGGCATGCACGCTTTGGTCATCAGAATTTTGCTAGATTGCTACGCATGCAGAAATCTTAAATGGTGTCCTCTTTGCCCAAACTTGAGGCACCCAGAAAACATGTTTGTGAAGGCTGTATTTTGGGCAAAATGTAGCATTCCTCCTTTCCAAAAGATGGTTCAGTTCCCACCCATGCACCCCCTATATGGAGCTTAGATGGTGATCTAGATAGAAGCTAGGTGAAAGGCTATAAGCCAACGGGCTACTTAGAAACTGTAGCTTGTACATAGTGATGTGTGTGGTCCTATGTAGATGCATTCTTTTGGAAACTATCTTTACTTTGTTTTCATTGATGATTTTTCCAAGCATGTATGGGTATATCCATTGAAAGCAAATTTCAAAGTGTTTATGTGCTTCAAATAGTTTTTGGTTTTGGCTGAAAATCTGTCAGCATGTAAAATGGGCACCCTCTATTCTACTCGAGGGGGGGGGGGCTATATGTCTTCTAACTTTAGTGCATTTTTGGCTGAACATGGGATAAAACACCAGTGTACAGTGCCATATACACCTCAACAAAATGGATTTGCTGAACGGAAGAATAGGTTACTCATGGAGATGACGAGGTGTATAGTCAAGAGTCACGCTTTACCACATAGTTTCTGGCTTGAGGCTGTTATGTGTGCACCATATGTACTTAACAGGTGTCCCACTAAAGCGCTGTAGTCTATCAATCCATATGAGGCTTGGCATGGTTGCAAGCCATCTGTTGCTCATGTGTGTGTTTTTGGTTGTTTGACATATGCATTACTGCCTGAACAACATTGCAAAAAATTGGATGATAAAGCAGTAAAATGTGTTTTTGTTGGGTACAGTTCTGAAAGTAAAGGCTATCATCTGTATCATCCACAGACTAAACACATTCTGGTTAGCCGTGATGTTGTTTTTGTGGAAGATGCTATTCAGCCATTGCTTTCATGTACTAAGTAGACATTTGTTCGCTCCAAAGACATGTATAGTACTTTGCTGCCTCTTTTTACAAGTGGACAGTCTAGTGTCGGTCCGAATGCTCAACCTTTGCAGGTTTCATGTGATGATGCAGATCATCACATTTCTGATGCAAATTTACATGATGCACTTGTTGATGAGAGAGCTGATATTGAGGAGGCAAAAACTATGCCAAAATGGTTGGTGCAAACTTTGCGTGATAGCAAATTCGATGCACCTCTATCATATCATACTCGATCATGCTCTCATAGTGGCTCTTTTGCATCAGATTGCCATGCTATGGCTACATCCAGTCTCTATGATGAGAATGAGCCTGTTTTGTTTGATGAAGCACAAAATTATGAACATTGGATGGCTGCAATGCAATTTGAATATGATGCTATCATGAAAAATGGTACCTGGTATTTATGTGACTTGCCTCCTAGCAAGAAGGCTATTGGATCTAAGTGGGTATGCAAGCTGAAGCGTAAACTTGAAGGCTAGGCTTGTTGCAAAGGGTTATGCACAAGAAAGAGGCATTGATTTTGATGAGACCTTTGCTTCTACTTGCTGAATGACTACTATTTGTAGCATGTGTGCACTTGCATCTCATCATGGTTGGAATGTACATCAATTGGACATTAAAACAAGATTTTTGAATGGTAACTTGCATGAAGAAGTGTATGTTTTTCAACCTCATGGCTTTGTGCAAAAAGTGCATGAAAACCAGGTGTGCAAGTTAAGAAAGAATTTATATGGTTTGAAACAAGCACCACATACTTGGTATGAAAAGATACATGCCTATTTGATTGCACATGGTTTTGAGAACAGTCCAACTGAAAGCACCTTGTATGTTAAGCGTGCTAATGATGTACTTCTGATCGTTGTGGTGTATGTTGATGACATGCTACTCACTGGTCCTCATGAGAAGCATATTAGTCATTTTAAGGTTGATTTACATGCCTCATTTGAGATGTCTGATTTGGGGCATTTGCATCATTATTTGGGCATTTAGTTTATGCATCTTGATGGTTTATTGGCTTTGTGTCAAATGAAATATATTGACACATTATTGCTGTGTTTTGGCCTTGAAGATTGTAAACCTATTGCCACTCCTATGGACACAGGTTTACAATTGATTTTTCATGATGCTGGAGATGCATTTGATGTTGTTCTCTATCAGCAAGCTGTTGGATGCTTGATTTACATATGCATTACTCGACCAGACATTCAATTTGCTGTCTCATAAATGAGCAGGTTTATGCCTTGCCTAGGTGTCAAGCATTGGCAGGCGGTTAACCGCATCTTTCACTACATGAGTGGTACCTGACTACTTCGGTTGTTTTATCCCAAGGGGGGATCACTATTGCCAGATTTGCATGCTTTTTCTGACTCGGACTGGGCTGGTTGCTATGACACTCGTGTGTCCACTAGTGGTTTTTGCTTCATGCTTCGTAGCTCATGCATATCTTGGTTGAGCAAGAAGTAGCCTACTATGTCCACTTCTAGTTGTGAGGCTGAGTATAGGGAAGCTTTCACAGCGACTATTGAGTGTGTGTGGCTAAAACGCCTTATGGCTGATTTGGGTGTTGGTTAGTCTTCTGCCACCACCATCTTCATTGACAGTCAAAGCGCATTGGCACTTGCAATGAACCTTGTGTTCCATGCTCGCACTAAGCACATTGAGGTGCATTATCATTATGTCAAGGAGAGGTTCTCTGCTGGAGAGATCAACTTGGCATATGTGCACACACAGGAGAACATTGTAGACCATTTCATGAAGACTCTACCTAGGGAGAAGTTTGAAGCTTTCCACAAAGCTTTGGGATTACTTCCTTTTGTGGATTGATTGCACATAGCTTGACACTTCCTTATACATGAGTGCCAATTCCTTGTTCACTACATCACTCCCAAGGGGGATTTGTTGACATATTTAGGTAGTGATGTGTGTGAACACACTAGGACCACCGAGGCACTTTTTTCCCTCTTTAGAAGGTCCCCCCCCCTTGTAAATATGCCTATTACCCTAACGGGCTGCTTATCTTTGTACATTCTAGTGTTAATATTGTAAAATTGGCACTAATGATTTCCCCTTTAGATAAAACAATCCAAGTAGTGGTGTACCACTCAAATAGTGAAAGATGCACTTAACTACCTACCAGTGCTTCACACTCGGGCAACGCATAAATGTTGGAGCAAGTCTATGACAAGCCTAAGTATTGGCTTGAGTCTCACAAAGTCATTAAAGACGCTTCAAAATGAAGACTATGTAAAGTTCACTTGTGAACTACCTCTTGTAACTTTTGAAGAGTTTACTTAATGTAAAAGTAAGAGAATCTTAAGTGGTTGAGCCCACATGATCAAGAATGGAAAGAGGAGCCACGAATTCATGATTTGTGGTAGGTAGAGAATCAAATCAATCATTGATTGATTGGAGAGTGATTGAGGGAAGTTAGCCTCCCAAACTCAACTATAAATAGATGGCAGTTTTAGTCGTGGTTAGAGAGACCTATGTGAAGACCTCCAAGAGCTGAGCTTTATGCCATATCAAGGTGTGATTACAAGGCACACATATGTATCAGTAAGTCATTGTATTGTACAAGCAATATACTTTCATTTTCATGATTATTTGAGTTCATCTTTCCATGTTCTTGTGAAGTGTACTACTCACTGCCATTACTCTCAGTTTTCTCAGTCAGCTTGCAGAGATGTTTTCTCTGAGCTTGGTGCATCATTTTCAGTGATTTAACTTGGTAAAGTTAGCTCTATAAGTCTACTATATGCTCACAAATTTTCATGTCATTTGGATGTTGGAATCTTCAGTTATGTTCATTTGAAGTCAACAGGGTATGTTCATCTTCACTTCTCTGTCAGGTACCCGACTTTTTCAGTCATCTTGTCAGAGTCATTTCTTAGTGTTTACTCATCCAAATTCAATGATTTCAAGCTGGTGGGATTCAGCTTACTGTCTAGTATAAGCATACAAATTTTCATGATCATTGGATTCTTACATATTGAGTTATGTTAATTTTTCTACTCACTGGTCTATTTCTGTAGCAGCCCGTGAAAATCGGGATGATGTCATCACTTGTTAAAAGTCATTCTCAGTGTGTGGTTTGTTATTTTTGATGAGATTACTCTCTAAAGTTAGCTCTTTAAGCTACCTAGCCTTCCCCAAGAGGAATTAATCTAATTGCTGCTGTGCTCAGAGAATTATGTAAAACACTGGACAGGTGTATCAACCAAGAATAGCAAGTTTTCACCTCTGAGCTAACTCCAACTTATCTGTTTTGATCTATCTTTTTGAGAGTGATCTTCCAAGGTACATAGGGTGTCTAATACATCCATTGGCAAGCTAAAAGGGTCCACCATCTACTCCTGGAGTTCATTTGGCTGGTGTAGAGCAAAGATTTTGCAACACCTCTTCATCTTCAACACATACCTATCCATCTCTTCACAGTGGTATCAGAGCAAGGTTGGACAACATGGCAGATGGATTTCCTTCATCAATTGACAAATTGGACAGAGGTAACTACTCAGCTTGGTCATTAAGGATGGAAGCTTATCTCCAAGGTAGAAGTTTATATGGTTATGTGGCTGGAGATGAAGTTATGCCAAGTTTTAGGAACAAAAGTCAACCAACACAAGAAGAGCAAGAAAGATTGAGCACATGGTGCTCCAAGGATGCACTTGCAAGGTCTTATCTCCTCAACTCTATCTCAGATTTTTTGTTGCCTCACTTTAGAAGTTGTAAGACATCTCAGGAAGTGTGGGATGCACTTGAAGCTTTCTTTGCTTCAAGTACTAAAGCTAGGAAGCATCAACTATGGCTGGATTTCACAACTCTCAAGAAGGCTCCCAAACAAAATGTGACTGATTTTGTCACAAAGCTCAAGGACATAGCAGATCAGTTGGGAAGCATTGGAGAGGTAATAGATGAAGAGCAAATTGTAAGGCAGGTCATCAATGGCTTGAAGGCAGATGACAAGTGGGAAGCATTCACCACAGCTATGGATTTGTACATGGACATGCATGTACCTGATTTCAACACACTCATTGGACAATTACTTACTCAAGAGGCAAAGCTTATCAAAAATGGAGAAAGCTCTAAAGGTAATCAATCTTCAGCTTTATACACGGATAAAAGCAAGTCTAAAGATAACAAAGGAAAGGCAAAGAAAGTGGATGATGAAGCAGGTACATATCAAGCTAACTATGCAGGTAGAGGAAGACATGGCAGAGGTAGAGGAAGAGGAGGTAGACAAGGCAGGGGGAGATCCCAAGACTCCAACTCATGTTCTATTTGTGGATTAACTAATCATACAACTGAAAATTGCTTTAGGAATTCCAGGAATCAAAGAGGCAGAGGATACAATAGAGGAAGTTATGGCTACTCAAGAGGAAGGTTCAACAACTACCATGGCAACTACAACAACTACAATCATTCAAACTATCAAGGAGGCTACAAAGGAAGGAGAGACTACAATAACTACACAGAAGACTCAAACAAAGAGGATTCATTATTGATCATGAACATGGCTATGCCACAAGGTAAATCTGATGAGCATATTTTCTACATAGATTCAGGTTGTTCAAATCATGTGGCAGGAAATGTGGCACTCCTATCAGATTTAGAAGATCCAAGGAATAAGCATGAGGTACAAACAGGAGATGATACAAAACATCCTGTGGAAAAAATAGGCAATGTCAAAGCACCTGATGGAAACATCAACCTACTCAGTAAGGTACTCTATGTCCCTACCATTACAAAGAATTTGATAAGTGTTGGGCAGATAGTAGAGAAAGGGTTGCAAGTCAGGTTCACAAAGGCAGGAGCATTTGTTGAAGATCCAAGTCAAGGATTCAGAAGAATTGCAAAAGGTGAAAAGACAGGTAGATTGTTCACATTTGAATTACAGGACACTAGAAACATTGCTCTCTTTAATTATGGTAGTCAAACACTCACAGAATTGGAAGTATGGCACAAAAGGTTAGCACATATTGGTGAAAGGTCATTAAAGCAAATCTGCAGGGACCAAAGTGTACTTGGACTTCCTAACTTGTCAAAACAACATATGATTTATAAGTGTAGTGCATGTCAGTTTGGAAAGTCTCACAGGTTACCATTCATGAAGAAAGGTTATATGCATGGAGATCTCTTGGAGTTGGTTCATACAGATGTATGGGGACCAAGCAAGGAAGCTTCAATATCAGGATCAAGGTATTATGTTTCCTTTATTGATGATTGCAGCAGATGGACTATCCTATTCTTTATGAAACACAAAGATGAAGTTTTTTCATGTTTCAAAAGATATTTGGCTCTTGTGGAGAATCAAACAGGTAAATCACTAAAAAGGCTAAGGTCAGATGGAGGGGGAGAATACTTCTCCCATGATTTTAATTCTTTTCTTCAAGAAAGAGGAATCAAAAGAGAGGTAACTACAAGGTACACTCCTGAGCAAAATGGAGTGGCAGAAAGGAGGAATAGGACAATTGTTGAAGCTGCAAGGTCTATGTTAAATGAAAAGCATTTACCTAATTACTTATGGGCTGAGGCTGTATCTACAGCCACTTACTTGATTAACAGGTTGCCTTCAAAATCCCTTGATGGGATGACTCCATATGAGGCTTGGAATGGAAGAAAACCAAGTTTAGATCATTGTAAAATTTTTGGATGTATTGCTTTTGCTCATGTTCCTTCACAGGTTAGAGGCAAGATGGATCCAAAAGCAGAAAGGTGTGTATTTATTGGATATGACAACAATCAAAAGGGCTACAGGTTATACAACCCTACCAACAAAGGATTCTTGGTAAGTAGAGATGTAGTCTTTGATGAGAACAATTCATGGTATGAAGATTCATGCAGGAAGATCAATTTACCATATGATCTTGAAGAAGATTTTCCAAAGCTTGGTAGAGAACAATCAAAGATTGAAGAACAAGACACCTCAGAGGATGATGAAGAATGTCAGATGGAAAAGATCAAAGCATGGAAGTCTAAAGGTAAAGCAAAATTGCAGGAACTTGGACATGAGGCAGAATCATCACATCATGGCCTAAGAAGATCTATGAGGGAAAAGAAAAAACCAGAAAGGTATGGGTTTGACACCTCATTAGTAACTAAACATTCTATCTACATAGCACAGGACATAAACCAAGAGGAGCCATCATCATTTGAAGAGGCCAAAGCAAAAACAGAATGGAAGCATGCAATGAAGGAAGAGATTGAAGCACTTGAGGAAAACAACACTTGGGATTTGGTGCCCAAGACTTCATCCATGAAGGTAATAGGCTCAAGATGGGTCTATAAACTCAAGAAGAATTTTGATGGTTCCATTAACAGGTATAAGGCAAGGCTTGTAGCAAAAGGCTTTGCACAAACTCAGGGAATTGATTATGAGGAGACATTCTCTCCTGTGGCAAAGATGCCTACTATTAGGGTTTTGCTTAGTATTGCCTCTTCCAAGAATTGGAAGATACTTCAACTAGATGTGAAGAATGCATTCTTGAATGGTTGGATAACAGAAGAGGTATATATGGCACAACCACCTGGTTTTGAGAATCAAGTTTATCCTGATTATGTGTGTAAACTTAACAAAGCATTGTATGGTCTCAAGCAAGCTCCAAGAGCTTGGAATTTCAGGCTTGTTTCATTCTTGCAGGACAAAGGCTTTCAACCAAGCAAGGCAGATCCTTCACTCTTTATTAAAAAGAGTAATTCCGAGGTCATCTATCTATGTGTATATGTAGATGATATTATATTGACAGGAAATGATGCAGATGGTATGAAGAAGATCAAAGATCAGATGAGAGAAGAGTTCAAGATAAGTGATTTGGGTTCACTTACCTACTTCCTAGGTTTGGAAGTTGTCTACAAAGATCATGGTTTGTTTCTCACTCAAAGAAAGTACATTAAGGACATGTTGGCAAAATTCAAGATGCAAGATTGTAAGATTGCAGGTACTCCAATGGAGGTTAATCACAAATTGAGCTCACATGAAGGTGAACTCATAGAGGACATCACATCATATCAAAGTCTAGTGGGTAGTCTCAACTATGCCACATTGACAAGAGTAGATATATGTTACAGTGTGAGTGTGCTAAGCCAATTTATGCACACACCAAGGAAACCACATATGGATGCTGCCAAAAGGATACTCAAATATCTCAAAGGAACCATAAATGAAGGACTTTACTATCCTTATGTATCTGATTTAGGGTTGAAGCTATTTTCTGATGCAGATTGGGCTGGCTCCAAGGAAGATAGAAGGAGCACTTCAGGTTATCTTACCTTTGCAGGTTCAAAGCTTATTTCATGGTCATCCAAGAAGCAACCCACAGTTGCTCTCTCTTCTACTGAAGCTGAATATAGAGGTCTTGCCATAGCTACACAAGAAGCTATGTGGATGAAGACATTGTTCAAAGATCTTGGATTGGAGTTTGGAACTCCAACTATTTTTGGTGACAATATGAGTTCTATTCACTTGGCTGCTAATCCTATTTTTCATGCAAGGACTAAACATATTGAATTTCATTATCATTATGTACGAGAGAAGATCCTAAGCAAGGAGATTCAAATATCATATGTGTCCACTCATCAACAATGTGCAGATATTCTAACTAAAGCATTGGATGGTACAAAGCTTTGCAAATTCAAGGCTATGATAGGTTTGCAGGTAATCTTGGAAGATTGAAGACCTCAAGCATACTTGGCTTGAGGGGGAGCTGTTGGAGCAAGTCTATGACAAGCCTAAGTATTGGCTTGAGTCTCACAAAGTCATTAAAGAAGCTTCAAAATGAAGACTATGTAAAGTTCACTTGTGAACTACCTCTTGTAACTTTTGAAGAGTTTACTTAATGTAAAAGTAAGAGAATCTTAAGTGGTTGAGCCCACATGATCAAGAATGGAAAGAGGAGCCACGAATTCATGATTTGTGGTAGGTAGAGAATCAAATCAATCATTGATTGATTGGAGAGTGATTGAAGGAAGTTAGCCTCCCAAACTCAACTATAAATAGATGGCAGTTTTAGTCGTGGTTAGAGAGACCTATGTGAAGACCTCCAAGAGCTGAGCTTTATGCCATATCAAGGTGTGATTACAAGGCACACATATGTATCAGTAAGTCATTGTATTGTACAAGCAATATACTTTCATTTTCATGATTATTTGAGTTCATCTTTCCATGTTCTTGTGAAGTGTACTACTCACTGCCATTACTCTCAGTTTTCTCAGTCAGCTTGCAGAGATGTTTTCTCTGAGCTTGGTGCATCATTTTCAGTGATTTAACTTGGTAAAGTTAGCTCTATAAGTCTACTATATGCTCACAAATTTTCATGTCATTTGGATGTTGGAATCTTCAGTTATGTTCATT
The DNA here is from genome assembly GCA_020310875.1 of Ceratopteris richardii. Lineage (NCBI taxonomy): Eukaryota > Viridiplantae > Streptophyta > Polypodiopsida > Polypodiales > Pteridaceae > Ceratopteris > Ceratopteris richardii. The sequence goes on along the minus strand of CM035412.1, from coordinate 60,554,318 downwards.
TGAAGTCAACAGGGTATGTTCATCTTCACTTCTCTGTCAGGTACCCGACTTTTTCAGTCATCATGTCAGAGTCATTTCTCAGTGTTTATGCATCCAAATTCAATGATTTTAAGCTTGTTGGACTCAGCTTACTGTCTAGTATAAGCATACAAATTTTCATGATCATTGGATTCTTACATCTTGAGTTATGTTAATTTTTCTACTCACTGGTCTATTTCTGTAGCAGCCCGTGAAAATCGGGATGATGTCATCACTTGTTAAAAGTCATTCTCAGTGTGTGGTTTGTTATTTTTGATGAGATTACTCTCTAAAGTTAGCTCTTTAAGCTACGTAGCGTTCCCCAAGAGGAATTAATCTAATTGCTGCTGTGCTCAGAGAATTATGTAAAACACTGGACAGGTGTATCAACCAAGAATAGCAAGTTTTCACCTCTGAGCTAACTCCAACTTATCTGTTTTGATCTATCTTTTTGAGAGTGATCTTCCAAGGTACATAGGGTGTCTAATACATCCATTGGCAAGCTAAAAGGGCCCACCATCTACTCCTGGAGTTCATTTGGCTGGTGTAGAGCAAAGATTTTGCAACACCTCTTCATCTTCAACACATACCTATCCATCTCTTCACAATAAACCTACTCATATGGGAGACAACAAAGTGAATATCAGGCTGCATTATGCACAAGTAAATCAAGCATCCAAAAGCTTGATGATATAGGACAACAACAAATGAATCTCCAACATCATGAACACTTAATCATAAACGTGTTTCCATGGGAGTGGTAACATGTTTGCAATCTTCAAGGCTAAAACATTGCAATAATGTGTCAATATATTTTGTTTGACAGAAAACTATTCCTCCATCAACTTGCATAAACTGAATTCCCAAATAATGATGCACATGCCTCATCTGACATCGCAAGAGAGGCATGCAAATCAGCCTTAAATCCAAGAATATGCTTCTCATTAGGACCAATGAGCAACATGTCATTAACATATAGAATAATGATCAGAAGTACATCATCCGCATGCTTAACATATAAGGTCCTCTCAGCTAGACTATTCTCAAAACCATGTGCAATCAAGTAGGTATGTATTATTTCATGCCAAGCACATGGTGCTTGCTCAAACCATATAATGCCTTTTTCAACCTGCACACTTTTTTTTCATGCCGGGTTGAAATACATACACTTCTCCATGTAAGTCACCATTTAGAAATGCAGTATTAACTTCTAACTGATGTAAATTCCAACCATGATGAGTTGCAAGTGCACAAATGCTAGGAACAATGGCCAATTGACATGTGGGAGCAAAGTTCTCATCAAAATCAATGCCTCTCTCTTGAGCATAACCTTTGGCAACAAGCCTATCCTTATACCTCTGAACAATTCCATGAGGCTTATGTTTCAACTTGTATACCCATTTAACACCAATGGCCTTTTGCTTGGAGCCAAATCACATAAAGACTAAGTACCATTCTTCATAATAGCCTCATATTTTGATTGCATGGTACCCATCCAATTCTCTGGATTTTGTGCTTCATCAAAAGAAACAGGTTCATTCTCATCACAAAGAGTAGAGGTAGCTATTACAAAGAAATCTGATGAAAATAAAACACTATGAGAGTGTGAATGGGTATGATATGAGAAAGATGCATCTAATAAAAAATGGAACAATCTGCATCATCATGTGGAACCTATACAGGTTGAGAAATTTCCTCATTTGGACCATCACTTGACTGCCCACCTCTAAAAAGAGGCAACAAAGCATCATACACATCTTTGGAGCTAACTAAAGTCTCCTTGGTACATGAAGTAATGTTGAATTACATCTTCCACAAAAATACATCACGACTAACCAAAGTGCATTTACTCTGTGGATGATAGAGACGATAGCCTTTGCTTTCAGAACTGTACCCAACAAAAGTACATTTCACTCCTTTATCATCCAAATTTTGCATTGTTGTTCAGGCACTAATGCATATGCTAAACAACCAAAGACCCTCATATGATCAACAGATGGCTTGCAAACATGCCAAGCTTCATATGAAGTGATCGATTTCTATGCTTTTGGTGGGATACCTTTTAAGTATATATGGTGCACACATAACAACCTTGTTGGAGTTAGACATCTATGGAAGTTAGAGAACAACACAAGGAAGAAGGAGAATCTTGGAGCACAACACACAATGCTGAATGTATTAGCATTAGAATGTACAAAGATAAGTAACGTGTTAGGGCAGTAGGCATATATACAAGCTAGGGAAAAAAACCTCCTAAAGAGGGATAAAAAATGCCCCGATGGTCCTAGAGTGTTCACACACATCACTACCTAAATATATCAACAAATCCCCCTGGGAGTGATGCAGTGAACAAGGAGCGGGCACTCATGTATAAGGAAGTGCCAAGCTATGTGGAATCAATCCACAAAAGGAAGTAAGCTTCTTCTTCTTCCTTGTGTTGTTCGCATGCTTCCACAAACCTCAACCTCCAACAGCCATGTACCTCAATTATCAAGTAGTTTGATGTCAGTTGGTCAACTTGATGACCTTGGTTATAAGGTGGTTTTATATGCTTAGTGTGTTTGCATATCAAAGCGCAATATGGTTATTGCAAAAGGAAGGAAAGTTGGCTCACTTTATCCTTTATTTGTATCGGCTGTTATGTGTGCAACATATGTACTTAACAGGTGTCCCACTAAAGCGCTGCTGTGTATCACTCCATATGAGGCTTGGCATGGTCGCAAGCCATCTATTGCTCATTGGCATGTTTTTGGTTGTCTTGCATATGCATTAGTGCTGTCTGGACAACATCACATAAAATTGGATGATAAGACAGTAAAATGTATTTTTGTTGGGTACAGTTCTGAAAGTAAAGGGTATTGTCTGTATCATCCACAGACTAAATGCATTCTGGTTAGCCGTGATGTTTTTTTTTTTATGGAAGTCGCTATTCATCCATTGCTTTCATGTACTAAGGAGACATCTATTAGCTCCAAAGACATGTATGATCCTTTGCTGCCTCTTTTTACAGGTGGACAGTCTAGTGCTAGTCCTAATGAGGCAAATTCTCAGCCTTTGTAGCTTTCATGTGATGATGCAAATCATCCCATTTCTAATGTAGATTTACATGATGCACTTGTTGATGAGAGATCTGATATTGAGGAGGCAAAAACTATGCCAAAATGGCTGGTGCAGACTTTACATGAGAGAAAATTAGATGCACCTTTGTGATATCACACTCAATCAGGCTCTCTTTTGCATCAGATTGTTATGCTATGGCTGCACCTAGTCTCTGTGATGAGATTGAGCCTGTTTCATTTGATGAAGCACAAAATTTTGAACATTGGATGGCTGCAATGCAATCTGAATATGATGCTATCATGAAAAATGGTACTTGGTCTTTATGTGAATTGCCTCTTGGCAAGAAGGCCATTGGCACTAAGTGGGTATACAAGTTGAAGCATAAACCTCATGGACTAGTTGATAGGTATAAGGTTAGACTTGTTGCAAAGGGTTATGCATAGGAAAGAGGCATTGATTTTGATGAGACCTTTGCTCGTGCTTACCAAATGACTACTATTCGTAGCATCTGTGCACTTGCAACTCATCATGGTTGGAATGTACATCAGTTGGACATTAAAACAACATTTCTGAATCGTGATAGCATGAAGAAGTGTATGTTTTTCAGCCCTGTGGCTTTGTACAGAAAGGGCATGAAAACTAGGTGTGCAGGTCTACGTTGCATTATTCGTTATTCGTGAATAATTACAGAATTTTATGGAAACCTCGATTATTCCACCGAATTATTCGGTGCCACATCAACTTATTCGGAGATGAGCAAATACTTTTTGCATGGTAATTTGACAATTTTCAATGGAACGCGATTTCGATCGAAAAAAAATTCAATCGAACGCGCTTTCAATCAAAAAACTTTTCGATCAAAAATTTTATCGATCGAAAATTCTTTGATCGAATTAAATTTTGATCGAAACAAATTTGATCAAAAATTTTCTTATAAAACAACACAAGTAGACTCATTTTTCATAAGAGTTACTTTGTTTTTTATGAACTTACAGTGTCGTAGATAGAACAAAGTATAAACTCTTTCTATACATATTAACTTTCGTACTTAAAGCATAAAGAAAAATATATTTATTTGCAAATTAAAAACTATTGTGATTGTTTGACTCAACATTGATTCTTACTTCACAATAGTATATGTATGTGTGTGTATGATTGTGAGTAATATGTATTGTGATTGTTTGAATAAATATTGATTCTTACTTCATAATAGTATATATATGTGTATTTGAGTGTATAATTGTGAATGAAATCTATTGTGATTGTTTGATTCAACATTGATTCTTACTTCACAATAGTATGTGTGTGTGTGTGTGATTGTGAATAAAAATGTATTGTGATTGTTTGAATCAATCTTGATTCTTACTTCACAATACTATGTGTATTTGTATATGTATGTGTATGTGTATGTGCATGTATGTTATATGCATGTGAGTATATGTGTATGTGTGGCCATGTGTGTATGTATATGTGCAAGTATATATATATATATATATATATATATATATATATATATGTGTGTGTGTGTGTGTGTGTGTGTATGTGTATGTGTGCATGAAAGTATGTGCATGCATGTGTATATGTATGTGTGCATGAAAGTATGTGTATGCAAGTGTGTATGTGTATGTGCGTGTATGTTATATGATTGCAAGTGAAAATCAAATATGATTGTGTATGTGCATGTGTGTGTATGATTGTGAATTAAAAACTATTGTAATTGTTGAAAAAGGTTTTGTGTTCCTTTTTATAATTCAAGGGTTGAGAAGGTATCAACAAGTGAAGATCAATGGAATCTTGGACAATGTATTTCAGTTAATAGAAGGTTCGTGTTGTATTAATACAATATAGCTTCACATATCCATAGATCTTCTTTAAGAAGTTGTATTGTATTGATACAACACGAACCTTCTATTAGCTGAGATATTGGCATCAAGACAATCACATCAAGAGGGACTTGTTGGGAAGAAAGAAATAGGCTTATTGAGATAATAGCATCAAGAGGGACTTGTTATGGCCAAATTTTGATAGAAATCGACTTATGCACTCAAACTTCCGATCCTTACGACAAAAGAGATATAAACAGGTAATAAAATATTTTGCTTTTTCTGATATAGTTTAATATTTTTTCAAGCACATAATAATGAATTTTTACCTTTTTATATTTGTATAGGTTATTTCGAAGGTTGATTGATTTTGAGCTGAGTATAAAGGTAGAAATTTCCCATTAAAAAGGGATCGTTATCAATTGTTAACTTGAATCATTTGAATCATTAACTTTGCTTTTTTTTTAGGCTCAAGTCGATCTATTGTGTGTATGTGCTTGTGTTTATGTATATATACATATGCATGTGTGTACGTATGTATGCATATGCATGTGTGTGTATGAGTGCAAGTAAGTATGTATGCACATGTGTGTGTATGCATATGTATGCATGTGCATGTGTGTATGCATATGTAGGTATGTGCATGTGTGTATATGCATATGTATGTATGTATGTGCATGTGTGTGTACACATGTCTATGTATGCATGCATCTGCGTGTATGTATGCATGTGAGTGTATGTGTGTGTGTCTATATGTGTGTGTATATGTGCAAGTATATATATATGTGTGTGTGTATGATTTTGTGTGCACATGTGTACATGTTTGTGTGTGTATATGTGTGCATGTGTGTGTATGCATATGTGCGTATGACATGCACATACATACACACATATGCATATACGTACTTTCAAATCTATAAAACAAAAACACTAATTTTATCTTTGAAGAAAAGTCGTGAGCTCTCTAGACTCTCAAACATGTGCGAAATGAGTTCTCGATAACAGAGTTTCAATCGAAAGAAATTTCGATCGAAAATGGTTCGATCGTAAGAAATTTCGATCGAAAATGTTTCGATCGAAATCTTTTTCTTCGAAAAAACTTTCGATCAAAAGTGTATCCCTGTCCATTTTTTTTTCGGTGTTTATTCAGACAACCCCAAATGAAACAAACATATTCGGCATTTTTTAATTATTCAATCGAATAAATGCAACCTAGGTGCAGGTTTAGAAAGGCTTTATATGGTTTGAAACAAGCACCACGTGCTTGGTATGAAAAGATACATGCCTATTTGATTGCACATGGTTTTGAGAACAGTCCAACTGAAAGCACCTTATATGTTAAGCGTGCTAATGATGTACTTCTGATTATTATGGTGTATGTTGATGACATGCTTCTCACTTGTCCTCATGAGAAGCATATTGCTGATTTTAAGGCTGATTTACATGCCTCATTTGAGATGTCTAATTTGGGGCATTTGCATCATTATTTGGACATTTAGTTTATGCATGTTGATGGTGGAATGGCTTTGTGTCAAACAAAATATATTGACACATCATGCAGCATTTTGGCCTTCAAGACTGTAAACCTATTGCCACTCCTATGGAGGCAAGTTTACTATTGAGTCTTCATGATGTTGGAGATGCATTTGAAGCTGTTCTCTATCAGTAGGCTATTGGATGCTTGATTTACGTATGCATTACTCGGCCAGATATTCAGTTTTTTGTCTCATAGATGAGTAGGTTTATGCATTGCCCAGGTGTCAAGCATTGGCAGGTGGTTAAGCACATCTTTTGCTACTTGAGTGGTATCCAACTACTTAGGTTGTTTTATCCCAAGGGGGATCACTACTGCCAGATTTGCATGCTTTTTTTGACTCTGACTTGGCTAGTTGCTATGACACTCATGTGTCCACTAGTGGTTTTCACTTCATGCTTGGTAGCTCATGCATATCTTGGCTGAGCAAGAAGCAGCCTACTGTGGAAACTTCTAGTTGTGAGGCTGAGTATAGGGAAGCTTTCACAGTGACTATTGAGTGTGTGTGGCTCAGATGCCTTATGGCTGATTTGGGTGTTGGTCACTCTTCTACCATCACCATCTTCACTGATAGTCAAAGCACATTGGTAGTTGCGAGGAACCCCATGTTCCATGCTCGCACTAAGCACATTGAGGTGCATTATCATTATGTCAGGAAAAGGTTCTCTGCTAGAGAGATCAACTTGGCATATGTGCCCACGCAGGAGAACATTGTAGAAATTTTCACGAAGGCTCTGCCTTGGGAGAAGTTTGAAGCTTTCCGCAACGATTTGGGCTTAATTCCTTTTGTAGATTGATTCCACATAGCTTGACACTTCCTTATACATGAGTGCAAACTCCTTGTTCACCGCATCACTCCTAGGGGGGATTTGTTGATATATTTAGGTAGTGATGTGTGTGAACACACGAGGACCAATGGGGCACTTTTTTCCCTCTTTAAGAGGTCCCCCCCCTTTGTGTATATATGCCTATTGCCCTAATGGGCTACTTATCTTTGTACATTCTAGTGGTAATACATTCATTATTGGGTTGTGCTCCAAGCATCTTCTTCCTCCTTGTGCTATTCGTGTGCTTCCATCAATGTCTAACTCCAACATGATGGACACACAAGTGTCATGGCAACTAGCCCCATTTGAGAAAAAGCATGTAAATTGGCACTAATGATTTCCCTTTAGATAAAACAATCCAAGTAGTAGTGTACCACTCAAATAATGATAGATGCACTTAACTACCTACCAATGCTTCAGACGTGGGAAATGCATAAAGCTACTCATATGGGAGACAACAAAGTGAATATCACGCCGCATTATGCACAAGTAAATCAAGCATCCAGAAGCTTGTTGATATAGAACAACATCAAATGAATCTCCAAAATCATGAAGACTTAATCATAACCCTATTTCCATGCGAGTGGCAACATGTTTGCAATCTTCAAGGATAAAACATTGCAATAATGTGTCAATATATTTTGTTTGACACAAAATTATTCCCCCATCAACTTGCATAAGCTCAATTCCCAAATAATGATGCAAATGCCTCATCTGACATCACAAGAGAGGCATGCAAATCAACCTTAAATTCAGGAATATGCTTCTCATTAGGACCAATGAGCAACATGTTATCAACATATAGAACAATGATCGAAAGTAAATCATCTACATGCTTAACATATAAGGTGCTCTCAGTCGGACTATTCTCAAAACCATGCGCAATCAAGCAGGCATGTATTGTTTCATGCCAAGCACATGGTGATTGCTTCAAACCATATAATGCGTTTTTAAACCTGCACACTTTGTTTTCATGCAAGGTTGAACTACATACACTTCTTCATGTAAGTTACCATTTAGAAATGCAGTATTAGCTTCTAATTAATGTATATTCCAACCATGATGAGCTGCAAGTGCACAAATGCTAGGAACAATGGTCAATCGACATGTGGGAGCAAAGGTCTCATCAAAATCAATGCCTCTCTCTTAAGCATAACCTTTGTCAACAAGCCTATCCTTATACCTCTAATCAATTCCATGCCATCAAAAGAAATAGGTTTATTCTCATCACAAAGACTAGAGGTAGCCATTACAAAGAAATTTGGTGAAAACGAAGCACCATGAGAGTGTGAATGGGTACGATATGAGAAAGATGCATGTAATTAGAAATGGAACGATCTGCATCATCATGTGGAACCTATACATGTTGAGAAATTTCCTCGTTTGGACCATCACTTGATTGCCCACCTCTAAAAAGAGGCAACAAAGCATCATACACATCTTTGGAGCTAACGAAAGTCTCCTTGGTACATGAAGTAATGTTGAATTACATCTTCCACAGAAAAACATCACGACTAACCAAAATGCATTTACTCTGTGGATGATAGAGATGATAGGCTTTGCTTTCAGAGTTGTACCCAACAAAAGTACATTTCATTGCTTTATCATCCAAATTTTGCATTGTTGTTCAGGCACTAATGTGTATGCCAAACAACCAAAAACCCTCATAGGATCAAAAAATGGCTTGCAAAGATGCCAAGCTTCATATGGAGTGATTGGTTTCCATGCTTTTGGTGGGATACGTTTTAAGTATATATGGTGCATACATAACAATCTTGTTGGAGTTAGACATCTGCGAAAGCACGAGAACAACACAAGGAAGAAGGAGAAGCTTGCAGCACAACACACGATGTTGAATGTATTACCACTAGAATGTACAAAGATAAGTAACCCATTAGGGCATGAGGTGTTTATACAAGACGAAGGAAAAAGCCTCCTAAAGAGGGGAAAAAGTGCCCCGACGGTCCTAGAGTGTTCACACACATCACTACCTAAATATATCAACAAATCCCCCTTGGGAGTGATGTAGTGAACAAGGAGTTGATACTCATGTATAAGGAAGTGTCAAGCTTTGTGGAATCAATCCACAAAGGGAAGTAATCCCAAAGCTTCACAGAAAGCTTCAAACTTCTCCCTAGGTAGAGCCTTCGTGAAAGGTCTGTAATGTTCTCGTGAGTGGGCATATATGCCAAGTTGGTCTCTCTAGCAGAGAACCTCTCCTTGACATAATGATAATGCACCTCAATGTTCTTAGTGTGAGCATGGAACACAGGGTTTCTTGCAACTACCAATGCACTCTGATTGTCAGTGAAGATGGTGGTGGCAGAAGATAGACCAATACCCAAATCAGCCATAAGGCATCTATGCCACACACACTCAGCAGTTGGTGCGAAAGCTACCCTATACTCAGCCTCACAACTGGAAGTGGCCATAGCAGGCTACGTCTTGATCAACCAAGATATACATGAGCTACCAAGCATGAAGCAAAAGCAGCTAGTATACACACGAGTGTCATAACAACTAGCCCAGCCAGAGTCAGAAAAAACATGTAAATGTGGCAATAGTGATCTCTCCTTGAGATAAAACAATCCAAGTAGCCGGGTACCACTCAAGTAGCGAAAGATGCACTTAACAGCCTATCAATGCTTGACACTTGGGAAATGTGTAAGCCTGCTCATCTATGAGACAACAAACTAAATATCTGGTCAAGTAATGCATAAATAAATCAAGCATCCAACAACCTGCTGATAGAGAACAACATCAAATGCATCTCCCGCATCATGAAGACTCAATCGTAAACCTATCTCCATAGGAGTGGTAATAGGTTTACAGTCTTCAAGGCCAAAATGGTGCAATAATGTGTCAATATATCTTGTTTGAAAAAAAGCCATTCCACCATCAACTTGCATAAACTGAATGCCCGAATAATGATGCAAATGCCCCAAATCAGACATCTCAAATGAGGCATGCAAATCAGCAATATGCTTTTCATGAGAACCAGTGAGAAGCATGTCATCAACATGGACAACAATGATCAGAAGCACATCATTAGCATGCTTAACATATAAGGTTCTTTCAATTGGACTGTTCTCAAAACCATGTGCAATCAGATAAGCATGTATCTTTTCATACCAAGCACATGGTGCTTGCTTTAAATCGTATAATGCCTTCTTCAACCTATATACTTGTTTTTCATGCCCTTTCTGCACAAAACCATGGGGCTGAAAAACATACACTTCTTCATGCAATCCACCATTCACAAATGTTGTTTTAATGTCCAACTGATGTACATTCCAACCATGATGAGCTACACATGCAGGGATGCTATGAACAATAGTCATTCGACATGTAGATTCAAAGGTCTAATAAAAATCAATGCCTCTTTCTTGTGCATAACCCTTTGCAAAAAGCCTAGCCTTATACTTGTCAACTGTTCCATTAGGCTTAGACTTCAGCATCATATTCAGATTGCATAACAGCCATCCAATTTTTAGAATTTTGTGCTTCATCAAATGAAATAGGCTCATTCTCATCACAGAGACTAGAGGCAGCCATATCATAGTAGTCTAATGCAAAAGAGGCACTATGACAGCCTGACTGAGTATTATATGACTGAGGTGCATCCAATTTGCTATCACACAAAGTGTAAACCAACCATTTTGGCATATTTTTTGCCTCTCATTATCAACTCTCTCATCAACACATGTAAATCTACATAAAAAATGGAATGATCTGCATCATCACATGAAACCTACAAAGGTTGAGAAGTTGCCTCATTAGGACCAACACTAAATTTTCCACCTATAAAAAGAGGCAGTGAAGTATCATACATGTCTTTCGAGCTAACAGATGTCTCCTTATTACATGAAAGTAATGGCTAAATTGCATCTTCCACAAAAACAACATCACGGTTGACCAAAATGCATTTAGTCTATGAATGATATAGACAATATCCTTTTCTTTCATAACTGTACCCAACAAAAATACATTTTACTGCTTTATCATCCAATTTCTTGCAATGTTGTTAAGGCATTAATGCATATGTCAGACAACCAAAAACACTCAGGTGAGAAACATATGGCTTATGACCATGCCAAGCCTCATATGGAGTGATATATTACAATGCTTTAGTGGGACATTTGTTAAGTACATATGCTGCACATATAATGGCCTCAAGCCAGAAACTATGTGGTAAAGCCTGACTCTTGACCATACACCTCACCATCTCCATGAGTGAACTGTTCTTCCTTTGAGCAACTCCATTCTATTGAGGTGTATACGACATTTTACACTGATGTTTTATCGCATGTTCAGACAAAAATGCATTAAATTTAGAAGACATATATCCCCCCCCCTCGATCAGAACGAAGGGTGCCCATTTTACATGCTGATAGTTTTTCAACCAAAACCAGAAACTGTTTGAAGCACATAAACACTTCGGACTTTGCTTTCAATGGATATAACCATGTATGCCTAGAAAAATCATCAATGGAAGTCACGAAGTAAAGATAGTTTCCAAGAGAAGGTGTCTGCATAGGACCATAGACATCACTATGTACAAGTTGCAATTTTTGAGTAGCTCGAACTGAACCATCTTTTGGGAAGGAGGAATGTTGCATTTTTTCCAACATATAGCCTTCACATACATGTTTATGGGTGCCTCAAATTTGGGCAAAGAGGACACCATTTCATATTTCTACAGGCATAGCAAACTAGCAAAATTCAGATGACCAAAGCATGCATGCCAAAGCTTTGCATCTGACATAGCTTGAGAATCATGTAGTGCACATGTTGAATCATTCACAGATCTTTCAAGTCTATGAGCTTATACAACCCACAACATAAAATGCCAAAAGCAATAATGATGTCGCCATTTGGCAGATCATGAACTGTACATCTGTCATCAACAAATTTCATAACCAAGCCAATCTTGGCTAAAGCTGAAACTGATAACATATTCTTCTTGATCCTTGACACAAATAAAGCATCTGACAATGTAAAAACACTATCATCGGCAATAGTCAGAATGATCTGACCAACTCCCATGACAGGATAAGTGGAGTTGTTGGCGCATGTGATAGTATTCCCTGTAGGGGAAGGCTCGAGTCAAGTGAAGAAACTGCACGACAAGGTAATATGTTTGGTTGCCCCATTATCAAAGTATCAAACATCTGAATCTACTACAGACATACACAATTTAGGAGAAGATGGGTCAAAATTGCAAATAGTAGTAAACGCCCATTCTTCATTCTACACTAGATTAGCAGACTCTGTTCTCGGTGTAGAGGCCTCTACAACAATCCAGCCTCTTTTTTCTTTGCCTCTTTTGCAGCCAATTTTGGACAATTCTTTATGACATGATCATTTGATTTGCACTACTTGTAAAAACAATTTCTATTTTCTTGTCATCTTTGTCATCCTTCTTTGATTGTGCAAAATTAGCAGATTCTGCTTACTAGTAGAAGAGCTCCATTTACCTTTGCCCTTTTGACTAGCCAAGAAAGCTTGATCTGCAATACACATAATGGACATGTTTTGCCTAGATTGATCTTCCTACAATAGAACAGAGACTAACTCTTCAAATGTCAAGGCATTTGGATTTCCTTTCATCATCAAACAAAGAGTAGAAGCAAAACTCTAGTCTGAATCCGGAAGACCATTCATAATAGTTTGCACAAGTGAACTATCAGGCAAGACTTCATTAGCAAAATTTAATTGTTCCTTTAAATCTTTGATCTTTGTTAGAAAACTCTCCATAGAGTCACCTTCATTCATATGCTCACTCCAACTGTTTTTGAAGCTAAGCAACACGAGCCTCATTCCTAGCCTAGTACAATGTGGTAAGTGTATCCCAAGCATCCTTAGCTATTCTAAAAGAGCAAATGTGAGGAATAATGGCATGTTTGAGAGAGAAGGCTATCAATGCATGTGCTTGAGGATCTCTGCCATCCCAAAAAAATTGCTCTGCAGTAGGTGCAACAGGAACCACAACACGAACAAGAATCTGCAGAATATCACCATCTTTGACGCCATCAGTATCAACTTCAGTACCTGTATGTGCAAGCATAATAGGATGTTTTTCAACACTCTGCACAATATTCAACATTCCTTTTGTGACCAATACATGATGCATCATATAAGCTCACAATGGGTAATTCGTACCATCCAGCTTATCCTCAACAATCAACATACAAAATACATCACTGCTTTCAGCCATGCCCACTAACTAAAATACCCTGATCCAAAAACATGATTGTATTTGAAAAAGTTGAACTGAATTACCTTGAGAAGTTATGTGAAACTTGTAGTAGACTTCGAGATGCTTATACTAGTGAACCGAAAATTGTATATATCTTTGGCACAAAAAGATGAAATAACCTGCATAAGCACTGTGATAGTGCATTCAGAGGCCGAAACGAGCACCACATAGAAAATTTGTTTTGATCTCCTAATCACCCTAAGTATGGTCACCAAATTTCATGCGATTCTGAGACTGCGATCAAAGGAGTGTTGATGATGCCCTAGATGAAGCAACGACGTGCTCTGATACCAATTTTTGGAGTTAGATCATGATTTTGGCACCACATAGAAAATTTGTTTTGATCTCCTAATCACCCTAAGTACGGTCACCAAATTTCATGCGATTCTGAGACTGCGATCAAAGGAGTGTTGATGATGCCCTAGATGAAGCAACGACGTGCTCTGATACCAATTTTTGGAGTTAGACATCTACAGAAGCATATGAACTGCACAAGGAAGAAGGAGAAGCTTGGAGCACAACGCACAATGCTAAATGTATTACCACTAGAACGTACAAAGATAAGTAACCCGTTAGGGTAGTAGGCATATATACAAGCATTGGGAAAAAAACCTCCTAAAGAGGGAAAAAAGTGCCCCAACGGTCCTAGAGTGTTCACACACATCACTACCTAAATATATCAACAAATCTCAAGCTAGAAGTTACGTGTTAAATCTTGAATTTTGATCATACACCTTGTCGTCTCCATGAGAGACCTATTCTTTCTTTTAGGAACTCCATTTTGTTGAGATGTAAATGACATTGTACACTGGCTTTTTATCCCATGCTTAGCCATAAATGCATTAAAATCAAAAGATATGTATTCCCTCCTCAATCAGAATGGAGGATTCCCAATTGCTGGAAGCAATAATTACATCACCGTTTGAGAGATCATGAACAATACATCTATCATCAACAAATTTAACAACCAATCCAATCTTGGCTAATGTTGAAATTGACAAAACAATGTATTGATCCCTAATGTTGGAGAAACACTCACTAATTAGACATATATTTGAAGGTCAAATCTTAGGAAGAAAACCCCATGCCTATGTGAAGGGACAAATTCACAAGTGTATCATACTTGTAAAGTTAGTTCACTTTAGTTCTAGAAGTTTTTTAAAAATCACGGGAATGAGAAAGTCTATATAAGTTAGTTAGTATTAACTGACGCGAAGAAAAAGAAGGATGAGAGAGAGAGAATAGAGAGAAGGAGAAGAAGAAGGAGGAAGACAATGAGAAAGTGAGAAGAACTCATTTTTGTACGACTGAGAATAGTCGGGCTTCTCTGAGTGAGAAAGCATCTGTAAAACTTCTGAGTTTTTTATAGTTATGAGAAGAACTGAGTAAAGTTCTGTGTATGAGTCTCTCTTCATCATCTCCATGTTTGCCTACTGTGTGATGAATTCAAAAGTTCAAGTTTTCTGAGCAATTCGATGCCTGGCATCGAATCTTGGCTCAAAAGTCATTTTTTCATTCTCTATGTGTTAACTGTTGTTGAATCTTTTAAAAATATGAAGTTTGTGGAGCAACTCGATGCCTGGCATCGAGTTTGAGCATAAAGTCGATGCCTGGCATCGACTTCTAGCATACAAGTGGTCTTCTTCATGTGTGTGTAAAAGAGAGTATTTCTGGTGCAGAAAAAGGGCCTAAAAAAGCTCAAAGTCGATGCCCGGCATCGACTTGGACTGAAATTCGATGCCAGGCATCGAATTTTTTATTTTTGGACATCAGGAATACTAAAAGAGGCAAGATTTCCAGTTTTGGAAGGTCATACAGGGTCATCTTGTGAGAGCCATAACTTGAGTTCTAGAGCTCCGTTTGATGCATATGATAGCTTGTTGGAAAGCTCTACTCTTCTAGTTTCAGCCTATAAAGTTTCATCAAGAAATAATACTTGAGCTAGGAGAAATTAGCAAAATACTGAAGGTATGTCATTTCAGTGACTAGGAATTTCTGTAGAAGCAAAGTTCTCACTTTAGGCTATCATTTCTCAAAGTTTGGAGTGGCAATGAGTTAATGGTGACCATAGAGGTGTTCTAGTGTCACCTTAATTCATTTCTTGTGGTGTTTCATACATCAACACCTAACACATACAAAGCATGTAGCAATGTGAAAGAACTACCATCAACAGTAGTTAGAATGATCTTACCAACTCCCATTATAGGATAAGAGGAGTTGTTAGCACATGTGATAGTATTCCCTATAGGGGCAAGCTCAAGTGAACTAAAGAAACTCTGATGCAAGGTAATATGTTTGGTTTCCCTAGTATCAAAGTACCAAATATCTGAGTCTATTACAAACATAAACTACTCATGAGAAGATGGGCCATAGCTACAAACAATAGTAAATGCCCATTCTTCATTGTGAACAAGATTAGAAAACTCTATTTTAGGTGTAGAGGCCCTCTAGAATAACCATTCCCAATCCCTTTCTTCTTGGCCTCATTTGCAGCCAGTTTAGGACAACTTCTATGACATGATCATTTGCCTTACAATATTTGCAAAATTGGTTTTGATTTTCTTTTTTCTTCTCATCTTCATATTCCTTCTTTGATTGTGTAGCATTAGCAGATTTTTTTCTTACTAGTAGATGAGCTCCATTTTCCTTTGACCTTCTTACTAACTAAGAAAGCTTGAACTCCAACATGCATAATTCACTTATTCTATCTGGAATGATCTTCTTGCAATAAATTAGAGACTAGCTCCTAAAATGTTAAGGGACTTGGATTTCCTTTCATCATCAATCTAAGAGTAAAAGCAAAAAATCTAATATGAATCTAGAAGATCGTTAAGAACATTCCCCACATGTGAACTATCAGGCAAGACTTCATAGCAAAAATCTATTGCTCCTTCAAATATTTGATCTTTGTCAAAGAACTATCCATAGAACATCCTTCATTCATATATCCACTCTCCAACTATTTTCATAGGTAGGAGCAAATGTGAGGGTTAATGGCACGTTTAATAGAAAAAGCTATCAATGCATGTGCCTGAAGAATTCAAAGATCATCATCTTCATTAATGCCATTTGCATCACCTTCAATAACTATATTTGCAAGTTTTTTATGGTATTTGAGATTTTTAATGTTTTTTTTATAATTTTATGGTTTTTAATCATTTTTTATATATTTTATCAAAATAGTTTTTCTATGTGGCATCAAAATTTTGATTTGAGCTTTTTTTTGCCCCGAGCACACTTTCATAATGATTGTGCAGGCAATTTCATCCTTTTGTGCCAAACATATATAATGGTCTAGTTCACGAGTACAAGCCTCTCAAAGTTTCCAATAGGTCTAGCAAAGGTTCATGGGCTATTTCGGTTCAACGTTTTGAGATACAGTCAATTTTCTACATCAAGGTATGTTGATATGTTTCGATAGTGATTTTTTTTAACACACTTAGGACCATTAGGGAACTTTTTTCCCTCTTTAGGAGTTTTTTTTTCCCAGTTTCTATATATGCCTATAGCCCTTATATGTGACTTATCTTTGTACATTCACTTGGTAATACATTATGTATTGTTTTGTGCACCAAAATTCTTCTTCCTTGTGTTGTTTGTGTGCTTTCATAGACCTCAAATTCCAACAATTGGTATCAGAGCAAAACACTTCATCTAGGGCATTGTTGATAACACCCCTCCAATCATAGAATCATAACCATACAAAAATTTGTGAGCATACTCAAGGCAATTAGGAGTTCAAAATGGCTTCACTTGCAGTGTTGAAGTTTTGACATGAGCTTGTTTCAACCTCCGAACACACAATCACAATGAATATGCAGGCAATTTTGTCCTTTTTTTGCAAAACATATGTACATATTTCAAGTTGCCAATACAAGCACCTCAAAGCTACTATAGGTTTAGCAAAGCTTTACTGGGTGTTTCTATTCAACTTTTGAGATATAGCGATTTTTCTATATCAGGGTATTTACTTATTGGCCATGGTTGAAAGCAATGATGTATTCCATATGTTAGTTGTTGAGGATAAGTTGGATGGTACTAGTTACCTATTTTGGGCATATATGATGTGACATGTAATGGTAGCAAAAGGGTTGTGGAATGCAGGGTGTTGAAAAACTGATATACTAAAACACATGCATGATCATTAATGTAAGGATTTAAGAGACTTCTTGTCAAAACTAGCCCACATCATAAATCTAGAGTAACAACAAATAAAGGATGAAGAAAAACATTCTCAGGAATGGTAGAAACATCAAAGAAAACTTACAAAACTATATAATTAGCCATACAACTAGAGGTGGCCACGGTAGGTTCCTTCTTAGTGATATGCATGAGCTACCAAGCATGAAGCAAAAAACCACTGGTGGATAGACAAATTTCATAGTAACCAACCCATTCTAAGTCAAAAAACACATGTAAATATGGCAATAAAAATCTCTCCTTGGGATAAAACAATCCAAGTAGCTAGGTACCACGCAAGTAAAGAAAGATGTGCTTAACTGCCATCCAATGCTTCACACCTAGTCAATGCATAAACATGCTCATCTATGAGATGATAAATTGAATATCACGTGAGTTATGCATAATTAAATCAAGCATCAAATAACTTGCTGATAAAGAACAACATGAAATGCATATTTGGCATCATGAAGACTCAACTATAAACCTCTCTTTGTGGGAGTGGCAATAGGTTTGCACTCTTCAAGGCCAAAGCACTCCAATAATGTGTCAATCTATTTTGTTTGACACAAAGCTATTCCCCCATCAACTTTCACAAATTGAATTCCCAAATAAGTATGCGAATGCCCCAAATATGACATCTCAAAAAAGGCATGCAGATCAACCAAGTAACAAAAGATGCACTTAATTGTCATCCAATGCTTCACACCTAGTTAATGCTTAACTACCATCCAACACCTCACACCTAGTCAATGCATAAACCTGATCATCTATCAGACAATAAATTAAATATCAGATGAGTTATGCATAAGTAAATTAAGCATCAAATAACTTGCTGATAAAGGAAAACATGAAATGCATCTTTGGCATCATGAAGAGTCAACTATAAACCTCTCTCCGTGGGAGTGGCAATAAGTTTGCACTCTTCAAGGCCAAAATGCTACAATAATGTGCCAATCTATTTTTTTTGACAGAAAGCTATTCCCCCATCAACTTTCATAAATCGAATGCCCAAATAATTATGCGAATGCCCCAAATTAGACATCTCAAAAAAGGCATGCAAATCAACCCTAAGTTCAAAAATATGCTTCTCATTAGGACCAATGAGTAGCATAGCATCAACATTTACAAGAATGATTAAAATTACATAATCTACAAGCTTAACATATAAGGTACTCTCAATTCCAGTACATGCAATGCCATTTTCAACCTTCGCGCTTTGTTTCCATGCCCTTTCTACACAAAACCAAGTAAGCTTCACTCATCCCGTAGGGAGAGATAGAACAACCACAGACACTAATAGAGCAGATAGACAAAGAGATCATGGAATACCAGGTGGTAGAGATGATTTTCCTCTACGTAGACCACGTGAACATGCAAGAATGTTAAGACCCACTCAATTAGTAAAATCAATGAAGAATTATTTTGATGGGACAGGAGATCCCTATGACCATGTCACAGAATTCAAGCAAGTACTAAGAGCATAACAAGTTGAAGACATGTTCACGCAATACAACGCATTTGGACTAACGTTAAAGAATACAGCTTTAACTTGGTTCCAACCTTTGCAACAGAGGCAATTTAGAGACATCCATCACTTTTTAGAGTCATTCATCACTGAATTCTCTAAAAGTGGGATTAGACATGACACGTCTTTGTTGATTCATAGCTTTAAACAGACTCCTCAGGAAACAGTCAGACTGGCAGGACGTAGGTTTAGACAATATGTTGAACGATGTCCAATGCAAGAGCTACCCTCACAAGCCAAGCAAGTGTCATTGTTTCTAGATGGCTTGTTGAGCTCTAAACTACGCTCCTACGTGTACCTAAAAGAACCCAGAACGCTAGAGCAAGGTGTAAGAATTTGTATAGACATTGAGGACAACTTAGGAGATGAGTTGGAACTCTCAAAGGTCTATAAGGACTCAGACTGTTCATCTCTAGCATCCACAAAATTGTCTAACTCGATAGAAGACCTAGCAGAAAAAGTGGCCCAGAAACTAGGAGTTTCTAGTAAACCTAGGGTGCTAATGAACAAGCGTTGTTACACCTGTGGTGGTGACCATATGGCAAATGTGTGCCCCAATGCACCACAACCTCAAGCCAACCCTAGTGGCCAATACTGTACAATTGAGAGAAGATACACGAATCATACGACTCAAGACTGCCCATACAACAAACAGACCGTGAGACAGAACTACCCGCAAGCATACCTGCAGCCAGGTAGGTATCAAGGCCAATACAATGCTCAGCCTTATTACTATAGGCCTCCTCAGAACTACCCATACCAGGCTCAACAGAGACCTCAACCTGTCTTAGCTCAGCAGCCACCCCCACCAGCGAATGTCATCTCAGTCAAATACGCTGCTGCAGAAGAGAACCTAAGTAGGGCTTTAGTGCCTTCTTCACCTTTGATCACAGAGAATGACCCGAACTCAAACAGTTTTGACTCTACGCATGTAGATAGTCCACCCGCTTATTACACGGAGTCACCAGAACACGTGGAGACATATCATTATGATAGTCCACCAGTGGAACCTAGTTGGGAGCTCGACTACGCTCATGTGATGTACACCAACCCAAATCCATGTTGGGAGTGATGGTTGGATGCACTCAGGAAATCAGTTGGTGCTGCAAAACCTGCTTCACACCTGCCCTCTTTTTTCTTTCAGATATGCTTAGTACACTTGCTTAGCTTCCAAATGACACAACGAAACCATATATGTACTTTGGAAGTGGTTTGGGTAATGATCAAACCAAAACAGATAACTTGGTACTTCAAAAATCAAGAAAAAGTTTCTATTCCTGTAGTGATACCTGCTCAGACTTTTACTCAGTGTGACCAGCACACTTAAAATTGGAACAATTCCTTTTGGGAGTATTAAAGTACCTTAGTAAGCTACCAATCACAAGTGGAATCACTTCAATTGATAAACTATGCACTGAGAAATAAGTTTAGCAAAAATATTTTTGTATGCTTGTAGTAGACCTTGAGCTGGTTCCAATGAGCTATAGATCTCTTGATTTGGTTCAGTAGATCCTAAGATATGCTCCTTTGAAGTTGACAGACTTGGAGAAGTTAACACAGAGAACCAGAAATGAGAAATGTGTATATATCTATTGATTAATGAGTTTGTACAAGCTCAATAGCATGACAAGCATAGCTAATTGAGGTGTGGTGGTGTAGGCTATGGAGTAGCACTAACACACACTCAGTTACAATGACAATATGCCTCGGGGAGTGAGCTGAAATGGCAGGACTTACCGCGACTTTTTGATTGTATCTTTTATAGAGAATGAGTTGAGATTTGAATTTGAATTCAAATTCAAATCTCCTATATTCTCTACTCTAGAATTAAGGAGATATTCTCTCCAATCATTCCACCCAAAAATCCATGACTTAATCAATTAGGTGTGATGTAAATGAATGCCAAGTCATATAGACTTTTACAAGAGGTAAAGAGGTAAGAACATATAAGCATATGTTCATATGAGCCTTGCTTAAAGTGAAGCCTTGATATCCATGCTAATCTTCCATGAGTCCAAGATTCCAAGCCAATGTGTGTAGGCTTGTATTGCACCAACAGCTCCCCCTCAAGCCAAACACTTTGGCTTAAGTCTTCTTTTTCATTCTTCAATTACTTCCTGCAATCCAATCATAGATTTGAATCTGCATAACTTGTTTCCATCCAATGCCTTTGTAAGTAAATCTGCACATTGCATAGTTGTAGACACATATGTCAATTGAATCTCTTTGCTAAGTAACTTCTCTCTCACATAGTGGTAATGAACCTCTATGTGTTTGGTTCTGGCATGATAAATTGGATTTGCTGCAAGATGAAGAGAGCTAGTGTTGTCTCCAAAGATAATAGGTGGTCTTGTATGTAGACCTAACTCTGTATATAGAAGCTTCAACCAGATAGCTTCTTGAGTTGCATTGGCAAGCCCTCTATACTCTGCTTCAGTGGATGATAATGCCACTATAGGTTGCTTCTTGGCTGACCAAGAAATAGGCTTATCTCCTGCAAAACAAATATAACCTGAGGTGCTTCTCCTATCATCCTTGCATCCTGCCCAATCTGCATCTGAGTAAACTTTAATGTCAATATCTGATGTATAAGGAAAGTACAAACCATGACTTTGAGTTCCCTTCAGATACTTCAAGATCTTCTTTGCTGCCTCTAGGTGAGGTATCCTTGGTTTGTGCATGAATTGACTAAGCACACTTACTCCATATGCTATGTCATTTCTTGTCAAGGTAGCATAGTTCAAACTACCTACCATACTTTGGTATCCTGTAATGTCTTTGATTTCTTCTCCTTCATGAGCACTTAGCTTTTGGTTAACCTCCATTGGAGTAGTAGATACCTTAGCATCCTGCAAGCCAAACTTCTTGACCATATCCTGTACATACTTCTTTTGAGTGATATAGATACCTGAATCTGTGTAGACCAATTCAAGACCTAAGAAATACTTTAGTAATCCAAGATCACTGATCTTGAATTCTTTCATCATCTGTCCTTTGATGTGTCTAATCCCATTGACATCATTGCCTGTAATGATGATGTCATCAACATAAACACATAAGTAGATTACCTCTGTACTACTTCTCTTTATGAATAGAGAAGTGTCTGCTTTGCTCATCACAAATCCTTGGTCTAGGAGGTAGGTGGTCAATCTGTAATTCCATGCTCTAGGTGCCTGCTTCAAACCATACAGAGCCTTCTTCAATTTACAAACATAATGTACCTTTTTTGGATCTTCATAGCCAGATGGTTGTGACATGTAGACTTCTTCAGATATCCATCCATTCAAGAATGCATTCTTCACATCCAATTGGTACATGTTCCAATTCTTGGATGCAGCTACACTCACCAATACTCTGATGGTTGGCATCTTGGCCACAGGAGAAAATGTCTCCTCATAATCAATGCCTTGGGTTTGTGCAAAACCCTTGGCTACCAACCTAGCTTTGTACCTGTTTATTGTTCCATCTGAATTCTTCTTTAGTTTGTAGATCCATCTGGATCCTATTACCTTCATAGAGTCTTTTTTGGGTACCAAGTCCCAAGTATCACTTTCCTTGAGAGCTTCTATCTCTTCATTCATGGCTTCTCTCCATTCTGGTTTTGTAATTGCTTCTTCATAGGTACCTGGTTCTTCATTCAACAAGTCTTTTGCAAGATATACAGAATGTTTAGTTACAAGTGATGTGTCATACCCAAATCTGATAGGCTTCTTCTTTTCTCTTTGAGATCTCCTCATTGCTTGAGTAGAAGTTTCTGGCTTATCCTCTAATTGCTTCATCTTCATCTTTCCTTTAGACTTCCAAGCCTTGAACTCTTCAAGATTTATTGTATCATCATCTGAGCTTGAATCTTCTTGCTGAGTTGGCTCTTCCTTGGTAAGCTTTGGAAAATCTTCTTCCATGTCATAGGGTAGACTCACTTTCCTGCATTCATTCTCATACCAAGAGTCATTTTCATCAAATATGACATCTCTGCTTACCTTGAAGCCTTTGTTTGTTGGGTTGTAGAATCTGTATCCCTTTTGGTTCAAATCATAACCAATGAAGATACATTTTTCAGCCTTAGGATCTAGCTTTCCTCTTACCTGTGAGGGAATATGCACATATGCTACACAACCAAATATTTTGCAATGATCCAGAGAGGGTCTCTTACCATGCCATGCTTCATATGGTGTCATGCCATCAAGTGATTTGGATGGCAACCTATTGATGAGATAAGTGGCAGTGGATACACTCTCTGCCCATAGGTAATTTGGCAACTTTTTCTCATTAAGCATAGACCTAGCTGTTTCTACTATAAGCCTATTCCTTCTTTCTGCTACCCCATTTTGTTCAGGTGAATACCTTGTAGTGATCTCCCTTTTGATGCCTCTTTCCTGCAAGAAATCTTCAAACTCATTGGAGAAGTACTCTCCTCCACCATCTGACCTTAGCCTCTTCAAGCTTCTACCTGTTTGATTCTCAACAAGTGCAAGATACCTCTTGAAACAATTAAACACTTCATCCTTATGCTTCATAAAGTATAAAATGGTCCACCTGCTATAGTCATCAATGAAGGACACATAATACCTTGAACCAGAAATGGAAGGGTCCTTGCTAGGTCCCCAAACATCTGTGTGTACCAAGTCTAGGTAGTCTTCATGCATGAAACCTTTCCTTGAGTAGGGTAATCTGTGAGACTTACCAAATTGACATGATCCACATTTGTAAATCATGTGTTGCTTGGATACATTAGGTATCCCAAGCACACATTGATCCCTGCACATTTGCTTAAGAGTCCTTTCACCTATGTGCCCTAATCTCTTGTGCCATATCTCTAATTCTGAAAGTGTCTGATTCTTATAATTATACAAAGCAATGTTTTTTGTATCTTCTAGCTCAAATGTAAATAATCTATCTGATTTCTCCCCTTTGGCTATCCTTCTGAATCCATGTTTTGGGTCCTCCACATATGCTCCATGTTGTGTGAATCTGACTTGCAAACCTTTCTCCACAATCTGACCAACACTCATTAAATTCTTAGTTATTGTTGGTACATAGAGTACCCTGCTCAATAGGTTCTGATTACCATCACATGTCTTCACATTTCCAATTTTGACAACAGAGTGTTTAGTGTCATCACCTGTTTGTACCTGATGTTTGCCCTTGGGTTCTTCCAAATCAGAAAGTAGTGCCACATTGCCAGCTACATGGTTAGAACATCCTGAGTCAATGTAAAATAAATGATCATCATCTGTACCTATCTTGGAGGTCATATTCATGATCAATAAGGAGTCATCTTGCTCCTCTGTGTAGTTGTTGTAGTCTCTTCTATTTCTGAATCCACCTTGGTAGTTTCCATTGTAGTTGTTGTTGTAGTTGTTGTTGTATTGGTTGTTGTATCCATTGTAGCTTTGATGTTGGTTGAATCTGCCTCTCCCTTGAGAGTATCCACCTCTTGAGTAGCCTCTTCCTCTCTGATTCTTGTAGTTCTTGTAGCATTCATCTATGGTATGATTGGACAATCCACAGATGTTGCAAGGTGATGAGTTGTAGGGTCTCCCCCTACCTGACTTACCTCCTCTGCCTCTTCCTCTAGATGACCTACCTCTCCCTGCATAATTAGCTTGAGAGGTAGAGCCTTCTTCATCCTGTTTCTTCTTGCCTTTATCTTTAACCTTCTTATCAGTATAGAGAGCAGAGGGGTTATTACCTTTTGATTGATCTCCAGCCTTTGTAAACTTTGCTTCATGTGTGAATAGTTGGCCCATGAGTGTTGTGAGATCAGGAGTATGCATGTCCATATAGAGATCCATTGCAGTGGTGAAACTTTCCCACTTATCATCTGCCTTGAGTCCATTTGTCACTTGCCTGACTATTTGCTCTTCTTCAATCTCCTCTCCAATGCTTGCTAGTTGGTCTGCCACATCTTTGATCTTTGTCACATACTCTGAGACTGATTGCTTGGGCTGCTTCCTAAGTGTTGTGAACTCAATCCATAATTGATTCTTCCTAGCCCTTGTGTTGGAAGAAAAATAGTTTGACAAGGTTTCCCAAGTCTCTTGGGAAGTCTTACAGTTCCTTACATGAGGTAAAAGAAAGTCAGATATAGAGTTTAAGAGATAAGACCTTGCCAAAGCATCCTTTGCACACCATTGGTTGAGCCTTTCATGTTCATCCTTTGTAGGTAGTCCTCTAGTCTTGAATGAGGGCAACTCCTCATCCCCTGATATGTATCCAAATAGACTTCTCCCTTGTAGATAGGTCTTCATTCTCAATGACCAAGCCTGGTAATTGTTTCTGTCCAATTTGTCAATGAAGGAAGGGAAACCATCACCCATGTTTACCTTCTTAGCTCTGATACCACTGTTGGGAGTGATGGTTGGATGCACTCAGGAAATCAGTTGGTGCTGCAAAACCTGCTTCACACCTGCCCTCTTTTTTCTTTCAGATATGCTTAGTACACTTGCTTAGCTTCCAAATGACACAACGAAACCATATATGTACTTTGGAAGTGGTTTGGGTAATGATCAAACCAAAACAGATAACTTGGTACTTCAAAAATCAAGAAAAAGTTTCTATTCCTGTAGTGATACCTGCTCAGACTTTTACTCAGTGTGACCAGCACACTTAAAATTGGAACAATTCCTTTTGGGAGTATTAAAGTACCTTAGTAAGCTACCAATCACAAGTGGAATCACTTCAATTGATAAACTATGCACTGAGAAATAAGTTTAGCAAAAATATAATCACCCCCGACTTTTTAGGAACTCTGCAGACACAGACCAGTGTGCACTTCGAATCAGATTTCTCCCAAATGGCTGAATGAAATCCTCTGATATTTTGTATGCTTGTAGTAGACCTTGAGTTGGTTCCAATGAGCTATAGATCTCTTGATTTGGTTCAGTAGATCCTAAGATATGCTCCTTTGAAGTTGACAGACTTGGAGAAGTTAACACAGAGAACCAGAAATGAGAAATGTGTATATATCTATTGATTAATGAGTTTGTACAAGCTCAATAGCATGACAAGCATAGCTAATTGAGGTGTGGTGGTGTAGGCTATGGAGTAGCACTAACACACACTCAGTTACAATGACAATATGCCTCGGGGAGTGAGCTGAAATGGCAGGACTTACCGCGACTTTTTGATTGTATCTTTTATAGAGAATGAGTTGAGATTTGAATTTGAATTCAAATTCAAATCTCCTATATTCTCTACTCTAGAATTAAGGAGATATTCTCTCCAATCATTCCACCCAAAAATCCACGAATTAATCAATTAGGTGTGATGTAAATGAATGCCAAGTCATATAGACTTTTACAAGAGGTAAAGAGGTAAGAACATATAAGCATATGTTCATATGAGCCTTGCTTAAAGTGAAGCCTTGATATCCATGCTAATCTTCCATGAGTCCAAGATTCCAAGCCAATGTGTGTAGGCTTGTATTGCACCAACAATCCACGGCCCCAATTGAGACAACAAAGACCATAGGGCCCTAGAGGACCATGCTTTAGGTGCCAAGGAGATCACTTCATAAAGGATTGTCCACATCCTTCAATAGCAGGGCAATCACAGTACTATAACATACAAGGCTTTTGTGCCGATTGTGGCAAAGAGCACATAATCAAAGATTGCCCTAAGAACCCTGTTAATGCTTCGAATGTGACACCGATCAACGTGATAGGTATTGTAAATAACGCAGATGGATCTAACCCTACATACGTGCCTATCCAAGCTATAACAAGAGCCCAGGCGCTCTTACAAAACCAACAGCTTAATCAGGAGAAAGTAGCCGGAACTAGTGAAGTTGCAGAATCTAGCAGTAAAAAGACAAAATCTTGGAAAGATTCTAGAGAAAGGATAAAGAGAAAGTGGAGTAAAAAGATAACTGAGTTGGAAGGAAGTTTGAAGGAATCTAGAGCCAAAATCCTAGAATTGACTTCACACGACTTGAATCAAGAGAATCCAGCTCAGAAATCAGGATCAGTTTTAGCGGAACCCATACCAGAAAATCTAGACATGATGTTTCGTGCATATCAGGCTAGATTAAAAGAGGGACCTCAAGTAGCTGAAATGAGTAAGAACTACCCTCGAGCTGATCTAGAAAGTGAGAGAACTAAACTTTGCATGAAGATGGTAGAATTAGCACAAGCTTTGTTCGAAGCCTCTAGATATATTAATTGGAATAACATGGCAAAACCGGAACTACACTTTCAAGGACTAATGGAGAGGCTAGAATACTTGATAGAGAGCAAAGAGAAAAAGGATCAGCATAGGAACCCTATTGTCCCAGAGACACAGGAAAGGAATGCACCATCCCTGTCTCAAGTACCCAATACAGAAAGTCAAGACAACCTGTCTTCCATACATAAATATTCACATGAATTTTCGAGAGAAATCCAAGAAGAAAAATGGAGAAAGGAACAAGGAACCCATCCTCCTATTCAAGAAATAGACAACTTGCAGGAACAATTTCCCCAAGATATTCCCTCTATTTACGATGATGTAGAGGAGGAACAACTGAGTGAACACACGGGATTTGAATCCAATTCTTTACAAGAATTACCTCAGTTCACAGGACCTTGGGAAGCAAAGTCTATCAGTATAAGAGCACCCACGATAATAGTGAGGAATGAAGAATCAGCAATACCTAGAAACACAGAAGTGATCAAGAATACCAAAGTACAATGTAATCTCACTCTAGAGGAATTGTTGAAGGTAAAACCAGAATTGTGGAAGCATGTAGCAAATCAATTCCCCGAGCTTGCTACTACTCCCTCACAAATAGGATCACAAAATAAGGTACCAGAGATACCCGTAGAAAAGATTGGAGATGTAAGTGAAGGAGAGGAAGGTAACACTTATCTTCCGATAACCCATCAGGGCTACACCACAAAAGCCATCTTAGATTCAGGAGCTGGAGTAGCCATAGCTACCACCGCTTTATGGAAACGTTGGGGTAAGCCAGCATTAAGACCTACCAGGATGAAGCTACAAATGGCTGATGGACACATAGAAAAACCATTAGGCTTACTAGAAGGAATATCACTCACCACTTGTGGTGTAGAATTTGAGCATACCTTTGCCATTTGTGACTTTGCAAAAAATCATGCATATGAGATGATATTGGGACGACCATTCATGGGTCAGTTGCAAATTGTACAAGATTGGGGAACTAATTCTTTGTACTTGCAACATTTAGGAGTGACTACCAAAGTCAATCTTAAATACTATTCACATAGAGACGTACCCCCAATACAATGGAATACCATCCATAAGACTCAGGTAGAGACGGAATCCGTGCACTCATTAGAATCAGATCCTTCTTGGTTGCACGATGATACTCACTTATGGATGTGTAAAGTAGCCAAACAAGAGGAAGAAAGGTTAGAAGCCAGGACCTTAGGAGCAGAACAACATCCACGAACCCTTCAGGATCCAGCTTATGCACCTGTAGTATTTCCAGACGAAGAGTTTGAACCCCATGGTTGGGCAGAAATCCTAGCAACCATGGATGTAGCCATCAATGAAGAACAATGGACACCCCACTGTGATGAGGATGGCTATGACATATCAGTTTTCACGATAGAGCCAATCATGTGCGATTCAATTTTAGAAGAGTGTGAACCTAACACTGGTGCATTTGAGGATGCAAGTGATTTTGATTTAGAATCAATTATCATGGACTCACCCTTTGCATCAGAGGAAGAATATTTTCACGAAGTAGAAACTCACCCTCAGAAACAGGAAGAAATTACAAATGAGGTGAGGTTAGCCACTCAAGTGACTAGCAAAAGTGAAGGCAAGAAAAGAAAGAAGAAAGACACCATGACAGAAAAAGAAGAATCTTTGTTTGAAGTACCCGAGAATTTCAAGAAATATGAAATCGAAGATAGAAGAATCATGGTACGAATGCCTAATAGAAAGGCGAATGATGGACAAGTATATGATAACCAAGAGAAAACCAAGAAAATAATCATAGCCATAGAAGGAGAAGAAGAAAAATGTACATACATAGGGCATGGCTTGACGAAGGAAGAAGAAGAAGAGCTAGTTGCCCTATTGCGCAAATATAGAGATGTTTTTGCTTGGAGTTACAAAGATTTGAAAGGAGTAGATCCAGATATATGTTCTCATAGAATCCCTATGACTCCAGATGCAAAACCGACAAAACAGAAACCGTACACGTACAATGATAACTACGCTGCGAAGATTAAAGAGGAGATAGATCGCTTGATAGAAGCAGGATTCATTTACGAAATTGAGCATACCGAATGGGTATCCCCCATTGTGGTTGTGGCCAAGAAGAATGGAAAATTGTGTGTGTGTATTAACCTTAAAAAAGTTAATGCCGCCACGATTAGAGACAGTTATCCTCTTCCTATCACAGAACATCTATTGGAAAGAGTTGCGGGCAAGGAAGTTTACAGCTTTCTTGATGGATTCTCAGGCTATAATCAAGTAGCCATTGCTCCAGAGGACCAACACAAGACGGCATTTGCCACTGAATGGGGCATATTTGCATTTCGGGTAATGCCATTTGGCTTAACAAATGCACCCGCCACTTTCCAGCGACTCATGTGTCATGTTTTTAAGGAATTCCTACGCAAGAGTTTGGAAGTATATGTCGATGACATATGTGCTCATTCTAATATCAAGCAGACGCATATTCCCGAGTTAAGACAAATATTTGACAAATGTCGAGAATATCAGGTTTGTTTGAACCCAGAAAAATGCGTTTTCATGGTCAGACAAGGCAAAATTCTAGGACACATTGTGTCAAAAAATGGAATCTCTACGGATGAGGAAAAGGTGAAGGTAATTGCAGAATTACCTAGACCAACTAATGTGAAAGAGGTGCAGGCATTTATGGGCCATTGCGGTTATTATAGGAGATTCATACACATGTATGCAATCATAGCCAAGCCTTTGTACTCTCTTTTAACCAACTTTGAATGGACAGATGAATGTGAAAATTCATTCAATGAACTCAAACGACGCTTGTGCTCAGCACCTATATTGACAACCCCGGATCGGAGTAAGCCATTCCATGTACATGTGGATGCATCCAATTACGCCATAGGATGTGTGTTAGCACAACCCACGAATGAAGGTAACATAGATCTCCCCATAGCTTACGCGAGCAGACAATTGAACGCAACAGAAAGAAATTACACCACGACGGAACGAGAAGGATTAGGGATGATCTACGCAATAAAGAAGTTTAGGCACTACTTGTTGGCGAATAAGTTCAAGTTCTTTACAGATCATCAAGCCCTATTGTACCTAGTCAACAAACCATGTAACACAGGACGATTGATACGTTGGTTTCTATTACTCATGGAGTATGATTTTGAAGTCGTAGTCAGGAAAGGAAAGACACATCTTAGAGCTGATCACCTTTCAAGATTAACCTCAGGAGAAGCTCCTCAAGAAATAGTGGATGAATTACCAGACGCATATTTGTTTAACCTTGAGATAGCACCAGAATGGGCTAAGCCTATAGTCCCTATTCTCACATATGGACCCAAGAATCCTAAGATAAAGATCAAAGAAGGAGAGATTACCAAGTCTCAGAGATACCAAATAATGGCAGGAAGCATATATAAACATGATAATCAAAAGATTCTTGCTTGTTGTGTAGATGAATCAGAACATGCGAATTGGTTGCAATTAGCACACATAGGTGCATTAAAGCAACATCATTCAAAACATCGAACATTACAGACTCTGCATAGATTAGGATTATATTGGCCTACGATGGAAGCAGATGTCTACAGGTTGTGTAAGGAATGCAATGTTTGTTGTGAAAGACCACCAGTAGAGCATGCTACATTATATCACGTGTCTCTCACACAAGACTGGAGTGAACAATTAGTGACATACTTGAGGACGAAGATATTCCCTCAAGGAATGACCTTAGCTCGACAACGCAGTCTAGAGCAGGAAGCTCAAGATTATTCACTTATTGGCGATAACCTATACAAAAGAGGACGAGATGGATATCTAAGACAATGTGTTCATGAGAGCGATTATCTGAGCATACTAGAGACTGCACACCAAGGTGTTGCAGGAGGTCATTTTGGACCCGATAGGATAATCAAAGCCATCCTCTTTGCAGGATTATGGTGGCCCACTCTTCACATGGATGCTCATACCTATGTAAAGAGATGTGATGTGTGCCAAAGAACTCAGTTTCCTACTGGCAGAGATGAAATGCCATTGAAACCCATGATGGGCGGACGTGCATTTTCAAAGTGGGGTATAGACTTTATAGGACCCATTAACCCCCCTGCAAAAGGTACACATGCAGAATACATTATTGTTGCCACAGATTATCTTACAAAATGGGTAGAGGCAAAAGCCACGAAAAAGAATGATGCACACACAACTGCAAAATTCTTATTTGAGAATGTCTTTACAAGATATGGACTGCCTATAGAGTTAGTGAGCGATCGAGGCACTCACTTTCTAAACCAAGTCATTGAATATTTGTTACAGGATTTTATGGTGATTCACAAGAAATCCGCACCATATCATCCTCAAGCCAATGGTCAGGCTGAAAGCACTAATAAGATCCTTTGTAACGTACTCGGACGAAACTCGTGAACAACAAACGTTCAGATTGGGACAAACAGTTACACCACACTGTTTGGGCATATCGAGTGGCCTACAAGACCGTACTCAATGCAACTCCCTTTCAAATGGTTTTTGGTCAGAATGCTGTGCTTCCTTTGGACTTCTTGATACCGACCCTTAAGGTTGCACAAGAACATCAGTGGACCGGCCATGAATTATCAGCAAGAATAATGGACTTGGAACGATTAGGAGAAACCAAGCTAAAGGCAGCAGCAGGAATATATGCAGCGAAGAAGCGACAGAAAGCATATTTTGATGCACATGTGAAAGATAAAGGCCTAAAAGAAGGAGATTTAGTTCTAATATATACGCTAAAGCAACACACACGTAAGTTAGAAAAGCGAGGTTATGGACCTATGATCATTAACAGACTCTCAACAAGTGGAGCAGTACAGTTAGCCACCTTAGAAGGAGACATAATGCCTAATTATATTAGTGGCTGTAGAGTCAAGTTATACCAGGAACCTCTTACTGAGGATATGCTTAGACGACTCACGTTGGCAAAGAAGCGTAAGGAGGAAGAAAATAGAATACGAGCGGAAGCTCAGGTAGAAGCAATAGAACGCATTAAGCGCATGAAGCTAAGAAGACAAGGACTAGGGAGAGAAAATTATAACCATCTGGAAACAACACCCAGATACCCCATGGCTATGTGTGAGGTAAAGTCCCAAACTCACCCTAGCATAGTGGACAGGAGACCATTCATTACAGTCAGGCTAGAGCACGGCAACCCTTGCCAAGAGCTCAGGGCTTTAATTGACTCAGGTGCTGCGACTAGTGCGATTAGATAGTCCCACTATAAGGATTCAGGAATAGAAATGCGGCCAATTGAGGCATACCTCATAGGGCTAGGAGGCATGGAAACCCCTTGCATGGGTGAGGTGGACCTTCCTATCCTCATTAAGGATGTGACCATGACAGCGAAGCTACTAGTGTGCCATGATGACGACCTGATAGAACCCCTAATCCTTGGCCAAGATTGGCTATACGATCACTCAGTGGACCTAAATCTTAGACAAGGCTCCTTACAGATTGGAACCTTAGAGCAGAAGCGAGTGATACCACTTGACTTCCCTAACGGCATTCCAACTGAGGTTTGTAACCCTAGACCCTATGAAATACATGCGACGGAAGACCGGAAGATCTTGGGTCAGATCAGTCACGTTACGTCTACACCAACCCACTCGGGCTTGGCTATGGACAGTTGTCAATCAGAAGGACGACAGGAGATCTTCCCTGGGGCTTCCTACAAACTAGAAGGGGCAGCTGCCCAACCGCTAGGGCAGATGGACACAATCAGCGGTCAGGTGGGTTGCATCAGCGACCAAATGAGCACAATACCCTGTGGTGCTCATCCTTCCAAACTTGCTGCGGACTGGCCTAGATTAAAGATAAAGAACGATTCACTTCCTAATGGGCAGGTCACGCAAGTGTTGGATCTCCCTTCTTTTCCAAAGCAGAGCGTCCAATGGACCTCTCAAACCCAACCACGAAGGAGTCAACCACAACAGAGGAACCCAGACCGACAACACCACCAGGCAAGGCAAAGAAAGCAAAAGTATCAACATCACGGAACAAGTGGCATGAGACAAATATGGGTGCCAAAAGGATAGCAACCACAGGCTATTAGCAACACTGCAGACAAGAACAGGACAAAGTTTCAAAAGAAGCAGAGTCAGTATCCAAAGTCCCCTCGATCTTCTTCTACAAGTACCAATACTCGACAGATTTGGATCGCCAAGAAGTATCTTATCAATCGACCCACACCCACGCAGATTTGGGTACCCAAACAATGTATTATAGCCCCACCCTCAAGCCATGTAATATATATCCCTCAGAAATCTTTCCATCCTTCAATACCACCGAACCCGATACCACTTTTTGTCCCTCAGCAGAAACACACCACCCACTCAAAGACTCTTAGGAAATGGATACCGAAACGTATCCAGACGTCTTCTTGTACCCCATTATCTAACAATTCTCCCACCCCGTTTAAACTCCACCCTTGTAATAATTCACCCTCAACCAAACCTTGTATGAATTTATACACCAAAACCCCACATCATGCATAATAAAAGCTCATCAAGAAATGTAGGCATAATCTGACCATGTAGGCGTCTAGAGACCTGCATTAGTTTTGCAAATAATCATTCCATTAACCACCTCACAACACCTGGCTACACGGGTTACACATCGGTTATGGAAAGGGATTGCGGTCTCACCTTAATGGGATCATAATTAATTTCCATGCTAATGTGTTAATCTTTTGTAGCAGATCTTTTCCATTAGCTCATCAGTCATCATGCAAACCGAAGAAGGACCATCAGAAGCTGGCCCAAGCACACCAATGGCCAATATTGGAGAATTACTCGCGGAATCTTATCCTACGATGCAACCATCAGAGTTTCAAGATTTTCCAGGACCCATGCCAATCGATGATCCTCCTTGAGGATATACTGAGAAGATTCATCGTAATTCTCACTGGTTTCAAGGCCTAGCAGGACCCTTAGCAGATGTTGATTTCATATTTGAGGCCAATTTGGCATTTGATCTTCGCACATGGACCAAGTACCAGTTCTTTTCAAGAGAATTTGAAGGACTATAGGATACCCAAGATTTAACGCACGTTTGGGCACGAGCGGGATTTACAGAATATTTTAGTGACCCTTTGCCTAAACCTGATTTTTACAGATGTTTTTACTTGGTAACCACCTTAACAGCTTCAGAAAACAAGGATCTACCCGGCACATTCATGTTACCATCCTTGGTAAATGATCCTCCATTCAGAAGGTTTTATTTGTCTAAAGATTTAATTCGCGCAGCTCTGAAAATACATGGAACGCACACTCCGACGGAGCGAGAACGACTAGTCCCAGAGCAGATGAAACGTGGTGACGTAACTAAGTGGGAGGATATTTCTGCTATAACACCTGAGCTCTCCAAGCCATTGAGGATATGCATGCAGCATTTTGCTTTCCCAGCTCAGGATCGTTTTACCATGCCCCACAAAAGAATCTGGTTTGGTTTATACTTAGCATGTACTGGACCCCTAACGGTTGATCTAGCTAGCTGGATAATTGACCAGCTCTATTTGGCACAACATAGATGGGAACGAAAGAAGGTCATCAATGGATGTTGTGCACTTACAAGGATTATATATATGTGTTTGGCATATGATTTACCCATTGAGCGTGCCATGACCAATGAGGAATTGAAAGCATTCAAAGGGACCACTAAGAAGGCTATTAATTCTAGCAAAGGCAGAGCCGGAAAACGCATGAGAGGAACCATACCCTGCCTTCAGGTGCCAGAATCACCCTCACCACAACCATCTCCAGAGCAGTCACCGGCAGCAGCCACTCCCACAGTACAACCTATTCGCATCAGATTATCAAGACCAGTTGTAACGGAGGGCACCACCAATACTATTGCACCTCAAGCAGACACAACCCCAGAACCTATCACCACGGCAGCAGAACTTCCCACCACTATTGGTGCGGAAGCGTTCTCTTTTCCAATACCCCATTTAGAAGCAGAACAAGCAGCACCACTGGATCCAACTTTCGATTTTGAAATGCCCGATGCATTCTCCAATGAGTTCCAGTTTTCAGAAGCCCAAATGTTTTCTCAAGAATATGAAAGGCCCAGCTATCCGACCACACCCCGGGATCAGCCACAAGGACAGATTGTGTCTAGCTGATGATGAAAGAACAGCAACTGATGACAACAAAGGCGATGACGAAGCAAGCCAGGGCACTATCGAATCCCGAGAGCATGAACAGACAGATGGCCAAGGCCAACAAACAGACACACATGGTGATACAAGTACCCATGAAGATGAAACTTACGAAGCAGCCGCTTACACACTGGCTATTAAGAAGCTGTATAGAACTATGGAAAAGGTTTGGGCACGCAAAAAGCTGACTGAGGAAGAGAGTCAAGCGATAATAGAACAAGAACTTCACAGGCGGATTTGAAGATGCATACATCAAAGGATTCAGAGAGTTAGTCAAATCAGTAGGCTCCAACGAAGCACTTAGGTACTTGCAAAGAAAGCCACTACCACAATTTGACCCCCGCAGAGTACGACTACTTTCAAAGCCCGGCGAATACATTCGTGTACCAACAGGAGCACAGTCTTCAGAACAAGCTAGGGAGGCACGCCTCGTCCCCGAAAGTTCGCTGGCAGCAGGAACCATCCTTGTAGATTCCCCACCCCGCGCTACAACTGTACATACTTCAGTAGTCACTGAAGTACCGACCACCCCAACCGCTCCTCCATCACCGCCCATCCCTCCAGCCTCCCCTATTCACCCTCCTTCTCCCAGACCAACATCTTCATTCGCCGGTGGCGTAGCAGAAATCGTCTTTACGACCACTCACCCCACAATTCCTGCACCCATTAGACCCAGTCTACCCCCTCACACATCCACCTTTCCATTCAACCCATTCCTCCATCCATCTTTCCCGTCCTTCCCCACACCTCTACGACCCCTTTTCCCATTCCCACCGCCATTAACCTTCTCCCCAGTCTCACCTCCCCGACCCACGGTAACCCCTATTTCCCCTTTCCACCAAGCTGCACCAGCCAGCCCCCCTGTAAATTACTCCTCAACCTTTGTAAATCCCGTATTTACACCAGCACAAGCACCCATAGTCACACCCATATTCATAGTCACCGCATTGGACACGTCCAATGACATGGACATCTCACCACCCACTGCACCCTCACTCACTTCACTCACAGCACAAACATATTTAGGCACCTCACAATTTTCCACAATCACCACAACATCCACCTTCCCACCCCCATTCCCCGTTCCCTTTGCATCTACACCCACTGCATCTTCATTTAGCACCCCATTAATACTATCGCCCACTGTAGATAATGCATTTCGACAGATGTTCATGTGTATGACGCAAGTCAGAGATGAGTTCACATCTCTTGGCGATAATTACCAGCAGCTGCAGAGGAGCAGCTGCAGAGGACAACCAATGACTTACAGTCGCAGCTTAATTTATTGTCTATTGAGAATGCCTCACTGAACAGCCGATACCAAGAATTACGAGAGGCCTATCATAAATTAGAACTAGAAAGCGAAGAAAAGACCAAGGAAGCCACTGCTGACCTGGATAACTTATTAAGAGCCCAGACAGTTCGCAATGCAACGCTAACACGAAACATGGGCTTACTCAGAAGACATCTAGCAGCAGCAAAGGAGGAAAACCAACGCTTACAGGACCAGAATCGAGAAAACTTAGAAGCGGCCCTAGACCATCCAGACCAACCACTCAGTCCTAGTCGGTTCAAAGCCATTCCCTCAGACTCGATGAGGATGCTGCTAGAAGATCATGTAAGACTGCTAGATGAATACGATCGCATGAACGAGGAGTTACAGAAACTCAAAGAAGATCATAAATTACTCCAGTTACGAGCATCGGCATACCAAGACATACCAGCACCTGTGGACCCCTCTCCTGACATCTTAGAGGAACTCAACGCATTACGGGCCCAGGTATCGAACCTTGAATCAAGGATTGCAGTATATGAAGCACCACCAAGGCCAGATTCCCCACCTGAGCTTCCAGCTGAGGAAGAAACTGTCACCATCCCGGTGGAGGAAACGTTTGAAGAGGCGTACGAGCCACAACCAATCCCAGGCGGACGCGTCACGGCCGAAGGCCAGATGACTTACGAACTCCCGACCCCCGCGTGGATGAAGACAATTGAGGAACTTGGAACAACGCACTCAGCTAGAGTAGAGGCACAATTACATGCCATGGCGATGATAGAAGAAAGAATTTTACAATCTCCATTCTTTGCTCATTTGGCCCCGCGACGATA
This sequence comes from Ceratopteris richardii, assembly GCA_020310875.1. Taxonomy (NCBI): domain Eukaryota; kingdom Viridiplantae; phylum Streptophyta; class Polypodiopsida; order Polypodiales; family Pteridaceae; genus Ceratopteris; species Ceratopteris richardii. Next base: position 60,516,624 of record CM035412.1, on the reverse strand, counting down.
CATATATGGGCACGAGCTACAGTATAAACCGTATTTTATGTTAATGGCCGAATACCAGTTAGCCATTGAGAAAGAAACAGGTAAGAAACCATCGCATGCGACTCAGTTCAAGGAAGACGATTTGCCACTAGATGCGCAGCAAGGAGAGATCTATCAACCAGAGTGGCGAAAAGATTTACTACAGAAGTATCCAGAAATGATGAGTACATGGGTAAAGGCACCTTTGCATTTAAAATACAACCCATGTTGGGGACCAGTACCACGACGCCGCTCCTGGACTGCATTTGCTATTAAGGTACAAAACAATAAGCAGTGCCAGGACTGGTTGAATTACCCCTATTTTAAGCCACCCATCGAGTTACCAACTGTTGGCTACATGATGGCTACAATTCGCCACTGGCTCCCTAGATTAAAGCATATGGACGATATAGCAGCGCATATGACTGTCAAAATCTTTGACATGATGCAAATGGTTTTTAAAGTCTTCCGACGCGTCAAGGCACCTCATGTAAACACCCCGGGCTTTGAGCATGGCAATTTCGATCTGGTATATGATATGAGTACAACGCCATCGCTACGGGTGTGTTATGCCTGGCATTGCAGAATAAAGTACCTACCGGCGTGCTACAAGCAGACATTCGAAGAGATGTTCACAACCGGCTTCTGGGAATACCATTCAGAGGTATTCATAAGCAGGCCTACACATTTATTACACTTATTTGCTTGTGAACGAATGGTCTATTCCACACACTATCAGCTCCCGCCACCGGAAGAACCGCAACCAATCGACTGGGAGAAACTCGAGGCAGATCTGGCCCGAGGCATTCGTATCTCCGAGCACACCCTCGCTCAAGACCTCCTACAGAACTATATCCGGCAGACCTCACAACAAGGTTCTGTCAGGGACGACAGAAGCGAGAGGGAGGGGGGTGTTGGAAGCAGCCAGAGGCATAGAAGACGCGGAAGCATGTAACGACGGAGCAGGAAGCTAGTGGAATCTTTTTTCAAAGAATCATGTTTTAGAAATACTTTTCAAAAACCTCCAACAGTGATTTTTATCACTATTGTAACATATGTAACATAGAAAAACCCTTTTCTTAATTTCTAGCTCCATTTTGTGCAAGCCGAGGAGTCCTCGAGCTTGAGGAGCTTAGGTAGAACAAGCGTATCAATTTTGGTTATTTTTAGATACCGTTTACCCTTTCAAATAGCATCTAGGACCTATTTTTTAACTATGTCGGTCACTAGATGTGAAACCGGTCAAAACTAATCTAGAAACTATAAAAAGAGCTAGAGAGCTCATTTTTGAGGTTAGCTTGTTTGAGGTTAGAGTTCTTTTGAGCTTGTAATAGTGTTCTTGAGTAATAGAGTTGATTTCTCACCTTCCATTGTGTCTTGCTTGTCTCTTCGTAGTGTGTGTGTGCATTTCTATGCTTCTCACCTTCACTCTCACTTCATCTCACATTCACGATCTTCATATCACTCCTATCTCTTCCGCTGATTGACATTAAGGAGGTGGAGCTTCTTAACGTGGTTCTCACCATTGTGCTAGAGCAACACCCTTTCTATGCTAAACCATGTGGCTGAAGTAGACACTCTTCTTCATGGAAATCACTACTCAGAAAGGTAGTTTTAATGTACATTTTCAATCCATACAATTCCATTCACAACCTCCACTATTTCCATTCTCTTTCTACACAAAACCATGGGGCTGAAGTACATACACTTCTACATGTTAATCACCACTCCAAAAAGCAATTTTAATGCCCGATTGATGCACATTCCAACCACGATGAGTTGCAAGTGCACAGATGTGACAAACAGTGGTCATTTGGCACATGGGAGCAAAAATCTCATCAAAATCAATGGCTTCTTCTTGACCATAACCTTTGGCAACAAGCCTAGCCTTGTATCTATCATTTGTTCTATCAAGCTTACATTTCAACTTCTTTACCCATTTAGTGCAAATGGATTTTTTGCATTGAGGAAAATCACATACAGACCAAGTACCATTCCTCAAAATAGCATCATATTCTGATTGCATAGCAACCATCTAGTTCTTTGAATTCTATGCTTCATTAAAAGAAATAGAATAATTCTCATCATAAAGACTAGAGACAACCATTACATAACAATTTGATGCAAAAGAAACATTATGATAGCTTGAATTAGCATGATATGATAAAGATGCATCTAATTTGCTATCTTTTGAAGTCTAAACCAACCATTTAGCCATAGTTTCTGCCTCTTCTATGTCAGCCCTCTCATCATTGTTGGTGCAAGACAAGCCTACACACATTGGCTTGGGACCTTGGACTCATTGAAGATTAGCATGGACAAAGGATTATCTAGGCTTCACTTAAAGGAAGGCTCATGTGAACATATGCTTATATGTTATTACCTCTTTACCCCTTGTAAAAGTCTAAGTGACTTATCATTTGTTTGTAATCACTTTAAGTCATCCACCTACTTCATTAGTCGTGGAAATTTGAATGTTGAGATGGAGAGAATATCTCCCTACTTTTAGAGGAGAGATTCAAGGGAGCCTAAGTTTGAATTTCAAATTCAAATGATCTCAAAAACTCCTATAAAAGATGAAGTAAAAAGTCGCGGGATATACTCTCACTCTAGCTCACTCCCCGAGGCAAAATTTCATTGTAACTCATTGTGTGTGAAGGTTACTCTATAGCCAACACCACAATACCTCATTTAGCTGTGCTTGGCAAGCTAATGAGACTGTACAAACACATTTATTAATAGAAGTATACATTCATCATCTCTGTTTTGTCTGAGTGTTCTACTTCAAGTCTGTCATCTTCAAAGAAGCATTTCTCTGGATCTACTGAACCAAATTAAGTGTTCTATAGCTCATTGGAACCAGCTCAAAGTCTACTACAAGCATACAAAATTTCAAAGGATTTCATTCAGCCATTTGGGAGAAAATCAAGTCGAGGTGCACACTGGTATTTGTCTGTAGAGTTCCTGAAAAGTCGGGGGTGATTATAATTTTGCTAAACTTATTTCTCAGTGCATAGTTTATCAATTGAAGTGATTTCACTTGTGATTGGTATCTTACTAAGGTACATTAATACTCCCAAAAGGAATTGTTCCAATTTTAAGTGTGCTGGACACACTGAGTAAAAGTCTGAGCAAGTATCACTACAGGAATAGAAAGTTTTTGCTTGATTTTTGAAGTACAAAGTTATCTGTTTTGGTCTGATCATTACCCAAACCATTTCCAAAGTACATATATGGTTTCTTTGTGTCATTTGGAAGCTAAGCAAGTGTACTAAGCATATCTGAAGAGAAAAGAGGGCAGGTGTGAAGCAGGTTTTGCAGCACCAACTGATTTCCTGAGTGCATCCATCCATCACTCTCAACAGTGGTATCAGAGCAAAGAAGGTAAACATGGGTGATGGTTTCCCTTCCTTCATTGACAAATTGGACAGAAACAATTATCAAGCTTGGTCATTGAGAATGAAGACCTATCTACAAGGGAGAAGTCTATTTGGATACATATCAGGAGATGAGGAGTTGCCCTCATTCAAGACTAGAGGACTACCTACAAAGGATGAACATGAAAGGCTCAACCAATGGTGTGCAAAGGATGCTTTGGCAAGGTCTTATCTCTTAAACTCTATATCTGACTTTCTTTTACCTCATGTAAGAAACTGTAGGACTTCCCAAGAGACTTGGGAAACCTTGTCAAATTATTTTTCTTCCAACACAAGGGCTAGGAAGAACCAATTATGGATTGAGTTCACAACCCTTAGGAAGCAGCCCAAGCAATCAGTCTCAGAGTATGTGACAAAGATCAAAGATGTGGCAGACCAACTAGCAAGCATTGGAGAGGAAATTGAAGAGGAGCAAATAGTCAGGCAAGTGACAAATGGACTCAAGGCAGATGATAAGTGGGAAAGTTTCACCACTGCAATGGACCTCTACATGGACATGCATACCCCTGATCTCACAACACTCATGGGCCAACTATTTACACATGAAGCAAAGTTCACCAAAGCTGGAGATCAATCAAAAGGTAATAACCCCTCTGCTCTCTATACTGATAAGAAAGTTAAAGATAAAGGCAAGAAGAAACAGGATGAAGAAGGGTCTACCTCTCAAGCTAATTATGCAGGGAGAGGTAGGTCATCTAGAGGAAGAGGCAGAGGAGGTAAGCCAGGTAGGGGGAGATCCTACAACTCATCACCTTGCAACATCTGTGGGTTGTCCAATCATACCACAGATGAATGCTACAAGAACTACAAAAATCAGAGAGGAAGAGGCTACTCAAGAGGTGGATACTCTCAAGGAAGAGGTAGATTCAACCAACATCAAAGCTACAATGGGTACAACAACCAATACAACAACAACCACAATGGAAGCTACCAAGGTGGATTCAGAAATAGAAGAGATTACAACAACTACACAGAGGAGCAAGATGACTCCTTATTGATCATGAATATGACCTCCAAGATAGGTACAAATGATGATCATTTATTTTACATTGACTCAGGATGTTCTAACCATGTAGCTGGCAATGTGGCACTACTTTCTGATTTGGAAGAGCCCAAGGGCAAACATCAGGTACAAACAGGTGATGACACTAAACACTCTGTTGTCAAAATTGGAAATGTGAAGACATGTGATGGTAATCAGAACCTACTAAGCAGAGTACTCTATGTACCAACAATAACTAAGAATTTAATGAGTGTTGGTCAGATTGTGGAGAAAGGTTTGCAGGTCAGATTCACACAACATGGAGCATATGTGGAGGACCCAAAACAAGGATTCAGAAGGATAGCCAAAGGGGAGAAATCAGGTAGATTATTTACATTTGAGCTAGAAGATACAAAAAACATTGCTTTGTATAATTACAAGGATCAGACACTCTCAGAGTTAGAGATATGGCATAAGAGATTAGGGCACATAGGTGAAAGGACTCTAAAGCAAATGTGCAGGGATCAATGTGTGCTTGGGATACCTAATGTATCCAAGCAACACATGATTTATAAATGTGGATCATGTCAATTTGGTAAGTCTCACAGATTACCCTACTCAAGGAAAGGTTTCATGCATGAAGACTACCTAGACTTGGTACACACAGATGTTTGGGGACCTAGCAAGGACCCTTCCATTTCTGGTTCAAGATATTATGTGTCTTTTATTGATGACTATAGCAGGTGGACCATTTTATACTTTATGAAGCATAAAGATGAAGTGTTTAATTGTTTCAAGAGGTATCTTGCACTTGTTGAGAATCAAACAGGTAGAAGCTTGAAGAGGCTAAGGTCAGATGGTGGAGGAGAATACTTCTCCAATGAGTTTGAAGATTTCTTGCAGGAAAGAGGCATCAAGAGGGAGATCACTACAAGGTACTCACCTGAACAAAATGGGGTAGCAGAAAGAAGGAATAGACTTATAGTGGAAACAGCTAGGTCTATGCTCAATGAGAAAAAGTTGCCAAATTACTTATGGGCAGAGAGTGTATCCACTGCCACTTATCTCATCAATAGGTTGCCATCCAAATCACTTGATGGCATGACACCATATGAAGCATGGCATGGTAAGAGACCCTCTCTGGATCATTGCAAAATCTTTGGTTGTGTAGCATATGTGCATATTCCCTTACAGGTAAGAGGAAAGCTAGACCCAAAGGCTGAGAAATGTATCTTCATTGGTTATGATTTGAACCAAAAGGGATACAGATTCTACAACCCCACAAACAAAGGGTTCAAGGTAAGCAGAGATGTCATATTTGATGAGAATGACTCATGGTATGAGAATGAATGCAGGAAAGTGAGTCTACCCTATGACATGGAGGAAGATTTTCCAAAGCTTACCAAGGAAGAGCCAACTCAGCAAGAAGATTCAAGCTCAGATGATGATACAATAAACCTTGAAGAATTCAAAGCTTGGAAATCCAAAGGAAAGATGAAGATGAAGCAATTAGAGGATAAGCCAGAAACTTCTACTCAAGCAATGAGGAGATCTCAGAGAGAGAAGAAGAAGCCTATCAGATTTGGGTATGACACATCACTTGTAACTAAACATTCTGTATATCTTGCAAAAGACTTGTTGAATGAAGAACCAGGTACCTATGATGAAGCAATTATAAAGCCAAAATGGAGAGAAGCCATGGATGAGGAGATAGAAGCTCTCAAAGAGAGTGATACTTGGGACTTGGTACCCAAGAAGGATTCTATGAAGGTAATAGGATCCAGATGGATCTACAAATTGAAGAAGAATTCAGATGGAACAATTAATAGGTACAAAGCTAGGTTGGTAGCCAAGGGTTTTGCACAAACCCAAGGCATTGATTATGAGGAGACATTTTCTCCTGTGGCCAAGATGCCAACTATCAGAGTTTTAGTGAGTGTAGCTGCATCCAAGAATTGGAACATGTACCAATTGGATGTGAAGAATGCATTCTTGAATGGATGGATATCTGAAGAAGTCTACATGTCACAACCACCTGGCTATGAAGATCCAAAAAAGGTACATTATGTTTGTAAATTGAAGAAGGCTCTGTATGGTTTGAAGCAGGCACCTAGAGCATGGAATTACAGATTGACCACCTACCTTCTAGACCAAGGATTTGTGATGAGCAAAGCAGACACTTCTCTATTCATAAAGAGAAGTAGTACAGAGGTAATCTACTTATGTGTTTATGTTGATGACATCATCATTACAGGTAATGATGTCAATGGGATTAGACACATCAAAGGACAGATGATGAAAGAATTCAAGTTTAGTGATCTTGGATTACTAAAATATTTCCTAGGTCTTGAATTGATCTATACAGATACAGGTATCTACATTACTCAAAAGAAGTATGTACAGGATATGGTCAAGAAGTTTGGTTTACAGGATGCTAAGGTATCTACTACTCCAATGGAGGTTAATCAAAAGCTAAGTGCTCATGAAGGAGAAGAAATCAAAGACATTACAGGATACCAAAGTATAGTGGGTAGCTTAAACTATGCTACCTTGACAAGAATTGACATAGCATATGGAGTAAGTGTGCTTAGTCAATTCATGCACAAACCTAGAGTACCTCACCTAGAGGCAGCCAAGAAGATCTTGAAGTACCTCAAGGGAACTCAAAGTCATGGTTTGTATTTTCCTTATACATCAGATATTGACATTAAGGTTTACTCAGATGCAGATTGGGCAGGATGCAAGGATGATAGGAGAAGCACCTCACGTTACATTTGTTTTGCAGGGGATAAGCCTATCTCTTGGTCAGCTAAGAAGCAACCTACAGTGGCATTGTCATCCACTGAAGCAGAGTATAGAGGGCTTGCAAATGCTACTCAAGAAGCTATCTGGTTGAAGCTTCTATATACAGAATTAGGTCTATTCACAAGACCACCTATCATATTTGGAGACAACACTAGCTCTCTTCACCTTGCAGCAAACCCAATTTATCATGCCAGAACAAAGCACATAGAGGTTCATTACCACTATGTGAGAGAGAAATTGCTAAGTAAAGATATACAATTGACATATGTATCTACTAATATGCAATGTGCAGATTTACTTACAAAGGCATTGGATGGAAACAAGTTATGCAGATTCAAATCTATGATTGGATTGCAGGAAGTAATTGAAGAATGAAGAAGAAGACTTAAGCCAAAGTGTTTAGCTTGCGGGGGAGCTGTTGGTGCAAGACAAGCCTACACACATTGGCTTGGGACCTTGGACTCATTGAAGATTAGCATGGACAAAGGATTATCTAGGCTTCACTTAAAGGAAGGCTCATGTGAACATATGCTTATATGTTATTACCTCTTTACCCCTTGTAAAAGTCTAAGTGACTTATCATTTGTTTGTAATCACTTTAAGTCATCCACCTACTTCATTAGTCGTGGAAATTTGAATGTTGAGATGGAGAGAATATCTCCCTACTTTTAGAGGAGAGATTCAAGGGAGCCTAAGTTTGAATTTCAAATTCAAATGATCTCAAAAACTCCTATAAAAGATGAAGTAAAAAGTCGCGGGATATACTCTCACTCTAGCTCACTCCCCGAGGCAAAATTTCATTGTAACTCATTGTGTGTGAAGGTTACTCTATAGCCAACACCACAATACCTCATTTAGCTGTGCTTGGCAAGCTAATGAGACTGTACAAACACATTTATTAATAGAAGTATACATTCATCATCTCTGTTTTGTCTGAGTGTTCTACTTCAAGTCTGTCATCTTCAAAGAAGCATTTCTCTGGATCTACTGAACCAAATTAAGTGTTCTATAGCTCATTGGAACCAGCTCAAAGTCTACTACAAGCATACAAAATTTCAAAGGATTTCATTCAGCCATTTGGGAGAAAATCAAGTCGAGGTGCACACTGGTATTTGTCTGCAGAGTTCCTGAAAAGTCGGGGGTGATTATAATTTTGCTAAACTTAGTTCTCAGTGCATAGTTTATCAATTGAAGTGATTTCACTTGTGATTGGTAGCTTACTAAGGTACATTAATACTCCCAAAAGGAATTGTTCCAATTTTAAGTGTGCTGGACACACTGAGTAAAAGTCTGAGCAAGTATCACTACAGGAATAGAAAGTTTTTGCTTGATTTTTGAAGTACAAAGTTATCTGTTTTGGTCTGATCATTACCCAAACCATTTCCAAAGTACATATATGGTTTCTTTGTGTCATTTGGAAGCTAAGCAAGTGTACTAAGCATATCTGAAGAGAAAAGAGGGCAGGTGTGAAGCAGGTTTTGCAGCACCAACTGATTTCCTGAGTGCATCCATCCATCACTCTCAACAATCATTTAGTGCATCATGTAAATATGCATTAGGATGGAATGATCTCCATCATTATTTCAAACTTGTAAAGACTGCTAAATTACCTCACTAGGACCAACACTTGACTATCCACGTGTGAAAAGAGACAACATCATACCATACATATCCTTTGAGCCAACAAATGTCTCCTTGGTACATCAAAGTAAGGGATGAACTACATCTTCCACAAAAATAACATCATGGTTAACTAAAATGCATTTAGTTTGTGGATGATACAGATGCTAGCCTTTGCTTTGAGAACTATATCCAAAAAAATACATTTCATTGCTTTATCATCTTGTTTTCTATGTTTTTGTTTAGTCACTAATGCATATGTGAGACAACAACAAAATGCAGATGAGCAACAGATGGCTTACCTCCTTGCCAAGCATCATATGGAGTGATAGATTAAAATGCTTTGGTGGGACACCTATTAAGTACATATGCTACACATATAATAGTTTCGAGCCAGAAGTTATGTGATAAAGCTTGACTTTTGACCATACACCTCATCATTTCCATGAGACCGTTGGTCTTCCTTTCAAAAAATCCATTTCTTTAGGTTTATATGGCACTATGCACTGATGTTTTATCCCGTGCTTGACCAAAAATGCATTAAACTCAGAAGACATGTACTCTCATCCTTGAGCAAAATGGAGGGTGCCTATTTTACATGCTAGCAAATTTCCAATCATAATCAGGAACTATTTAAAGCACATAAATAATTTGGACTTTGCTTTCAATGTATAAACCCATGCATGCCTAGAAAATTCATCAATGATAGTCATGAAGTATATGTAATTCCAAAATGAAGGTGTCTGTATAGGACCATAGACATCACTATGGACAAGTTGCAATTTATGTGTAGGTCTAACGAAACCATCTTTTGGGAGGGAAGAACATTGCATTTTGCTTGAAATATAGCCTTTAGAGACATGTTTAGAAAGTGTTTCAAGTTTTGGTGAAGAGGATATTTGTTCGTGATAGATGTACAACTTGTGATATCTCATGTGGTTATGTTATTATTACTTATGGGATTTTATGTCATGGGTTGTATAAGTTCCTAGATTATGCAAAATCTTTGAGTGGCTCAACATGTGTAGTTTATAATTCCTAGGTTATCTTAGGTGCAAATCTTTGGCATGCATGTTTTGGTCATCTGAATTTTGTTAGTTTTCTTCATCTTCAAAAAAAAGAGATTGTGTCCTCTCTGGTCAAACTTGAAGCACCTTCTAAACATGCCTATGAAGGCTGTATATTGGTCAAAATGCAACATTCATCCTTCATGAAAGATGGTTCAATTAGATTTGCTCATAAATTGCACATTGTTCATAGTGATATTGGTGGTCCCATGCAGAAACCTTCACTTTGGAATTACCTTTACTTCATGACTTTCATTGATAAGTTTTCTAGGCATGCATGGGTGTGTCCATTAAAAGCAAAGTTTGAAGTGTTTATGTTCTTCAAGCAAATCATGGTTATGGCTGAAAAATCGTTAGCATTGGGTTTCACCTACCTTATTGAAACAACATAGTGGATTTCACCAATATTTGTCATCCCAAAGAAAAATGGGATGCTTCTGGTATCATGAATTGAATGAAACTATGGTCATTGGACCATTCTTGTTGTCTTGTTGAGATAATTTGCTATATTTAGTGGTAGAAATTGAAACCCATAAGTTATTCAATGTCTTGAGTGGCTATAGACAAGCTAAAATGCACGCAAGGACCTTGATAAGACAAAATTTCTTACCACATGGGTTGTCTATGCATCTATAATATTAAGTTTTGGATTGGAAAATGCACCCTTGATGTTTCGAAAGTGTGGGGCATAGGACTAGATTCGATCCATGATTTGTTTTAGAAACTCTCCTAATAGTGTATTTGAGAAAAAGGTGTAGCATTTACATCAATTGTAGTTGTGTTTCAATGAATATTGTGATTTCAAGCTATCTTTGAACACAAAGTGCATGTTCTACGTGAGAATGGTATTTTTGTTGGGCCTCATAGTGATTCAAGAGGGCATATCCATTGATATTGGAAAGATAATATAGATTTCCAATGCAAACCACCAATAATTTTAAGCAATTGATGCACTTCATCATATAGATAAAGTAGAATTCTACATTTTTGAAGTAATTGGCTCATGTTTGTGTTGCCCTTATGTCACATACAAGAAAAAAATAAGGTTTTGAGTGGCGGATGAGTGGGAAAAGACTTTTAATTCGATTAACAAAATGCCAATGATAACATTAATTTTTGTGCCACTAAATTATGATCTACAAATTTTCCATTTATTTTCACATGCCTCCCACTTAGCAATGGGGGTGTTAGCAGTGCAATTGAGAGTAGTTATAGACATCAATGTAGAGGAAGCATGTAAAAGGAGTTGCAGGAAGTCTGGGGAACCAAGTCCATTATTTTGCAAAGAAAGATGCTTCATTATAATTTTATCAAACCCTTAACAATGATTTTAACACTAATGTAACATATGTAATATAGAAAACCCAATTTTGCCACGAGCCACTTTTTTTGCAATCCGAGCAGTCCTTGAGCTTGGGAACCCTAGATAGATCACTCATACCAAATTTTGTAATTTTTGGACTTCATTTGGACCTCCAAATGAACCTTAGAACCTATTTTTTAACTAGATCAGACACTAGGTTCAAAATTGGTCAAAGTTAGTAAAAAAACTATAAAAATAGCTAGAGAGCTCATTTTTGAGGTTAGCTTGTGTATTGTAGAGAGAGCAAAGAGCATTGTAAGAGCCACTTGAGTAATATGAGTGTGATTCATGCCTTCCAATGTGTCTCCTCTTGCCACTACCTTGTGTGTGTGTGCACTAGTGTGCTTCTCACTTCACCTTCACGCACATCACTCATTCACAATCTTCATATCATCCTATCTCTTTCATGGATTGAAAATTAAGGAGCTGGAGCTTCTTGATGCAGTACTTGTCATTGTCTAGAACAACACCAAATTTGGCATCGTTGTCGGGGACAAGCTCTAGGATGAACATATGAAGGTAAGCGTGTTTGGAGATTAGCATTGGAAGGTAATTAATTAGTGTTTTGTTGTTGTTTTTGTGTTGGTTTCATATTCTTTCACCTCTTCTACACCCATCCTTCATCCCCACATCTTCTCCACACATTGCAAAAATTCACAAAAATTCACCATATCCACCTTTCTCTTCTCATTTCCCTCATTTGCGAGAGAGAGAGAGAGAGCAAGCAAGAGAGTGTGTTTGCATGCATGTGTGAGTTTTCTTTGTAGGATATCACTTCATTATGAAGCTACAACACTCTAGAGGCAAAAAATCTATCTCTGATCATCATCTTGGTCAAATGCCTTAGAACATCACAATGGTCTGAGAAGTTTGCAATATTTTGGATATGTCACATAAGCGCATAGAGGAATGAATAGTTGCATTTAAAAAAATTGGAATTTTTTGAACCATCACGATTGGCTCAAGCCATTGCGACGAGGCATCCGCATGGCGATTGGCTCATGCCATCGTGATGATACCAGACCATCGTGATTGGCTCAAGCCATCGCAACAACATCTAACCATGGTGACAGGCTCAAGCCATCGCTACAACTCACCCCTACCATCGCGACGACCACCCCGACCACACCATCGCGATTGGCTCAAGTCATGGCAATGATACTAGAACATCGTGCCTTATGACCATTGCGATTGGCTCAAACCATCACGATGAGCACTGACCATCACGACGGGCTCAAGCCATTGTGACCACCTGCCCATACCATCGCGACGACCACTGACCATTGTGATTGGCTCAAGCCATCGTGATGATCATTGAACATCACATCGTGCTCATTGCAGACCATCGCAATGACCTAAAATGCCATCACGATTGTGCCACCTCATCACAATTGGGTAAGACCATCGCAATCCTGCCAGACCATTGTGATGGTTTGACTAAACAAAAAAATCAGGGTCTTGATTTTCTTGCAATTTTGGAGTCAATTTTGGGTGATTTTTCAAGCCATCTTGGGGGCCCCCTAGCAAATGTTTGAAGAGGTCCTATTTGCTTGCCAATTAAAGTGTGATCTAAACTTAGGATTTTCACACATCAATTAAGGGCATCCAGAGCAAGGTGAAGTGTAGAGAAAAGCAAGGCTCAAGGAGCACATCTTCTTGGACAAAGGAGCATTCAACAAAGCACCAGACTTGAGGTTAAAAAAACTTTCAACCCCCTCAATCAATTGCTAGTACAGGCTAATCATGATTAGTGTAATTGATACGTTAGGGTCACATTAGGAACAATACAAGTGCAAGAAACTCCAATTACTCAAGTTCAAGCATAAATTAGAATATCATGGTGACAAACCCTAATGGAAAGAAAGCTTAATCTCAATGGTGCAATAACTTAAACACACAACAAAAAATGATACTTAACGTACATAAGTTGACAAGACAAGAGATTAAGAAAAGTAAAAATGAATCAAGTAACTGAAAGAAAGAATCCGTGTAACAACATTTCACATCAAGCACCTTAAAGAGCTACAATTCATGAACCTCAGATCAAGAAAGCACATAGGAAAGGATGATCGACATAGTGTTAGGTCATCTAAAGCTAGTGTTAGAACCATAACATGATCAGGGGCTCAACAACTGAGTGGTTATCCATACAAACTAAGCTCATAACCAAGTGAATCAGAGATGTCTTACAAGATGGAGAGGCCAGTAGGTGGTTCATGGCTAGCATTTAGAATGACTTGAAGGGCCATAGAAAACTCAATTAGAGTACATTCAAACCAACCAATTAGGTGTTCGTATCTATGAGGAAGGTTTGAGGAGGTCTGTCATTCAATTGAGAAACTATGATCATCCCATTGGATTGGAACATCCGGTGGTTAAATTTGAAGGAGATGCCAATATCGATAAGGAGGGAATGAATTACTAACCAACCAACCCAACATTACTAATGAATTCAGAATAGTAATTCTCGAAGCGAAAAGGGGTGACTTAGAACATAACAATTAGATGGTAAATCTAGAACATCAAGAGGTAAATCATTGTTAACACGGATGCCCAACCCAGAATGGATCCCTCAAGATAACAAGAGTATTGAGTTATTCCTCAATGGGGATATAGATGAGACATTTTACAGGTATAGGTTTGAGCAACCAAGTGAAGTAGGAACAATCACTATTTATGAGTTCAAGGGTCCAGAAGCACCTAGAAAAGTGGTGTAATTGGATAACACTTCAGAATGAGTGTTTGTGGTTTCAGAGCATGGGAAGCACAGCTATACATGGAGGAGTGAATTGGTTTTTTCCCCCACCACGAACTAATGTTGCCTTTGACTACCAAGTGGGCACGAACATCCGTGGCTATGGTTCCCAAAGAGAAAAAGGAAAAGAGAGACCTGAAGTGAGTTTCATTAACATGGTAGGGAGAGACTGATCATTAGTAGAAATAGATAGGATGGAGAGACCAAGAGAACTGAGACCCCAACGAGGTAGAGATGACTTTCCTCTACCTAGACTCAGAGAGCACCCAAGAATATTGAGACCCACCCAATAAGTGAAATCCATGAAAAACTATTTCAATGGGACAAGAGATCCCTATGACCATGTGGCCAATTTCAAGCGAGTGCTACAAGTTGAACAAGTGGATGATATATTCATCAAATACAATGCATTTGGACTCACCTTAAAAGACACTACCGTAACCTGGTTCCAACCTTTACAACAAAGACAATTTAGAGACATCCATCACTTACTAGAATCATTCATCACTGAGTTCTGTAAAATTGGTATCAAGCATAACACCTCTTCTTTGATTCACATTTTCAAGCAAACCCCTCAGGAGACACTCATATTAGCTGGATGTAGGTTTAGATAGTACATCCAGAGATGCCCAATGCCAGAGTTACCCACTCAAGCTAAACAAGTATCTCTATTTTTGGATGGGCTATTGAGCTCTAAACTATGATCATATGTATACCTTAAAGAACCCAAAACACGAGCAATGTGTGAGGATATGTATAGACATTGAGGAAAACTTAGGGGATGAGCTAGAACTCTCCAAGGTTTACAAGGACACAGATAGTTCTACTCATTTTTCCTCTAAACATTCTGGTTCCATAGAGGACCTAGCCAACAAGGTAGCCCAGAAGCTAGGAGTCTCAAGCAAACATACACCCTGGGTAACCTCAACCAAACATTGTTATACTTGCGATGGTGACCATATGGCAAACGCTTGCCCAAACATGACACAACCTCAAGGCAACCTTAGTAGCCAGTACTACACAATAGAAAGGCGGTACACTAACAACACTTCACAAGATTGTCCATACAACAAGCAAATGGTTAGACAGAACTACCCAGATGTATATCAAAAACCCGGTAGATACCCTAGCCAATACAACACTCAACCTCATTATTATAGGCCCCAAAAAAACCACCAGGAACCATAACAGACACAACCTAGACCCCAACCGGTCCTAGGCTAGCATCCATTACCATCAGTCAATGTAATGTCTATCAAGTATGTTGCTGTGCAAGAGAACCTCAGTAGAGAATCAGTACCCTCATCCCCATTGATCATAGAAAATGATCCTAAATCCAACAATTTTGATTCTACCCATGTAGATAACCCCTCGCATACTACACCAAGTCACCAAGAAACATATCACTATGAGAGCCCACCGATGGAACCTAGCTGGGAGAGAGACTATGCTAATGTCATGTATGCCAATCCCAACCCATGGCCCCAATTGAGACAGACAAGACCACAAGGCCCTAAAGGACCATGTTTTAGGTGCCAAGGAGATCATTACATAAGGGAGTGCCCACATCCTCCATTAGCGGGACAACCACAATATTATAACTTTCAAGTTTTTTGTTCTGACTGTGGTAAAGAACATGTCATATGAGAATGCCCTAAAAACCTTGTCGATGCCTCTAAAGTAACCCCTATTTATGTGATAGGAATTGTGCACACTTCAAATGGATCTACACCAATCTATGTACCTATCCAAGCTATGATGAGAGCCCAATAATTGCTACAAAATCAATAGCCAAACCCTGCTAAGATAGCTGAGAGTAATGAAGTCAGAGAGTCAAGCAGAAGAAAAATTGGATCTTGGAAAGATGCTCGAGAAAGAATTAAAAGAAAGTGGAGTAAGAAAATAAATGAACTAAAATGAAGCTTAAAGGAGACTAGGGCCAAAATCTTAGAATTAGCTTCCCAAGAGTCAATTCAGGTAAATCAGACACCAAGACTAGGATATGCTCTAGTTGAACCTATCCTTGAGAATCTAGACATGATCTTCAAAGCATATCAAGCAAAACTAAGAGAAGGACCCTAGGTGTGAGAATTAATTAAGAACTATCCGAGAGGAGACCTAGAAATCAAGAAGACCAAGATCTGCATGAAAATGGTAGAATTAGCGCAAACCATGTTTGACGCATCTCAAAATGTCAATTGGTGCTATCTAGTGAAACCAGAGCTACACTTTCAAGGATTATTAGAGAGATTAGAACACTTGATTTCCAACATGGAGAAGAATGATCCGAAGAAGACCCCTACTATCTCGAAGGCATAGGAAGATACTACACCATCCTAGTCACAAGTGCCTAATACTACAAATTGGGAGAATCTTTGTTTGATACATAAGTACTCACAAGGATTTCTAAGAGAAATTCAAGAAGAGAAATGGAATTTGGAACAAGAAACTCACCCACTGATTCAAGAGATAGATGACCTATAGGAACAATTTCCCCAGCACGTGCCCTCTATATATGATGAGCAAGAGGATCAACATAGTGAATAGGATAATTTTGAATCTAATTCTTTGCAAGAACTACCTCATTTCACTGGTCCTTGGGAATCAAAGTCGACTAGTATGAGAGCAACCAACATACTAGTAAGAAATGAAGAATCCATTATTCCTAGGAACACAAATGTAATAAAGAACACTAAAGTGCAGTGTCACCTCACTTTAGAAGATTTGTTGAAGATTAAGCCTGAGTTGAGGAAGCATGTAGCAAACCAGTTACCAGAGACGTACAATTTCCCTAGGACATATCCTCTATATATGATGAGCAAGAGAAGCAACATAGCGAATAGAAGAATTTTGAATCTAATTCTTTGCAAGAACTACCTCATTTCACTGGTCCTTGGGAATCAAAGTCGATTAGTATGAGAGCACCCAACATACTAGTAAGAAATGAAGAATCCATTATTCCTAGGAACACAGATGTAATAAAGAACACTAAAGTGCAGTGTCATCTCACTTAAGAAGATTTGTTGAAGATTAAGTCTGAGTTGTGGAAGCATGTAGCAAACCAATTACCATAGATGACTACTACCCACTGTTAGGACGGTTCACATAGGAGAGTGCCAGAAATACCCATTTAAAGGATTGGAGATATGAGTGAGGGAGAAAAGGGAAATACATATTTACCTATTTACTCGCCTTCTATCAATTAATGTTTGAAGAAATCTTCACCATGGGCTTTTAGGAATATCATTAAGAAGTTTTCATCAACATGCCTATGCATTTGCTACAACTTTTTGCTTGTGAAAAAAAATGATATACTCAACACATTACATACTCCCATCCCACTACGAGCCTCAAGCAGTTGATTGGGAGAAGCTGGAAGCAGATTTAGCATGAGGCCTTAGAGTCACAAAACAAACCCTCACCAAGGATCTCCTGCAAAATTACATCATGCAAGCCCTACAACAAGTATCTATCGGGGAAGACAAATGGGAGAGGGAGGGGGGTGTTCGCAGTGCAACCAGTAGTAGCTACAGACATCGGCACAGAGGAAGCATGTAAAAGGAGTTGCAGGAAGACGGGGGGACAAGGCCCATTATTTTTCAAAGAAATATGTTTCATTATGATTTGATTAAATCCTTAACAATGATTTTAATCACTCATGTAACATATGCAATATAGAAAACCCAATTTTATCGTGAGTCACTCCATTTTTTGAAAGTTGAGGAGTCCACAAGCATGGGGAGCCTAGATAGATCACTCATACCAAACTTTGCAATTTTTTGGACTTTATTTGGACCTCCAAATGAACCTTAGAATCTATTCTTTAACTAGGGCAAACACTAGGTCCGAAACCAATCAAAACTAGTCAAAAAACTATAAAAAGAGCTAGAGAGCTCATTTTTGAGGTTAGCTTGTGTATTGTTAATAGAGGGAGCAAAGAGTATTATAAGAGCTACTTGAGTAATACGAGTGTGATTCATGCCTTCCATTGTGTCTCGTCTTGCCTCTACCTTGTGTGTGTGTGTGTCTGTATGTGTGTGTGCATTAGTGTGCTTCTCACCTTCACTTTCATGCACACCACTCATTATCGATCTTCATATCACCTTACCTCTTCTGTGGATTGAAAATTAAGGAGGTGGAGCTTCTTGATGTGGTACTTGCCATTGTCTAGAACACCAAGGGGTTTTATTGATGAAAAAAGAAGTGAAAAAGGGATCACTCAAGAAAGTTTATCATGTGACTACATTTTTAAAATTCTTGAGCATAATTATACTCTGACTAAACGAGAATGCTATGGGATTTTCTTTGATTTGTAGAAATTCAAACATTAAATAATTACATATAAGTTTTTTATTAATGTTGATTTATTTAGTGAGTAAATCATAGTTGTGTGATTCGCATGTTGGATGCTACTAATGCAGGAAGGTGATTATATAGTCATATACAAGCTCGGACAACAACACACTATTGCAGATTAATTACAGATTAATTAACTAGGCATGATTGAGCTGCATATGACACAATTCCTAGATATATCTTAGACTACACATTGTATTCAATGGAATTGGAATCAAAAGAATATTGGTACAATGACTTGCTATATTCTTTGACCATAGGTTCTCCTACAACAGATCTGTGAGAAGGTAATAAAAAAATGTTAGCATTGTAGAGTAATTTGTATCCTCATTGTAGATAGCTTGTATAAAAGGCATTGCTCAAACCTTGCAAAGATGTGTACAAAAGAAAGAGAAAAAATGCGTAATCTGTGAAGTGCATGTGAGACAAACAAGGGGTCACTTTCTAACAAAAATGAATACACAGAATATTATACAAGTTTTTCTATGTTTGCCTAAAGGATTCAAATACCTTCATTAATTTGTTAGAAATTGCAACATATGTCAAAAGAATGGTAGGTCAATGGACCTATTATGTTGCTAGAGTCATTTGCAAAGTGGGGACTCAATTTCATGGGGGCCAATTCAGCCACCAAGTCAAGCAGGTAAGTAGTATACCGTAGCCCTTCATAATAATAAAATTTTCAGCATATTAACATTCTGTACCATAACATTATGACATAGTTTACCAATAGATTTGGTTGTGGATACAATTTTGTACCATAACATTATGACATAGTTTACCAATAGAGTTGGTTTGTGTTGTATCCATAGGGGAATTGAACTCATGACCTACCAACTAATAGTGTGGTGGACTAACCACTTGCCCCAAAAGGCATGGTTGAGGATTGCTTCCTAATCATCCCTCTCAGGGTGTGGTTCAACCATTGCTTGCCTTTCACTTTATGACATTATTCCCCCTTGGTTGATAAGTTTCCTCAATGATTAGCTCTTGAACTCCCTAGGTCCCTTGAATTGATGTCCTCACTTTCACTCAATGTCTTGAACCCCCTTGTTCACAACCTTGGTATCTTGAACCCCTTGTTCTCAACCCTGGTATCTTGAACCTCTTTCTCACCCATTCTTGGTATTTTGAGCCATCAATGAAGTGCTACCCAAGGAGACCTCATTGCAAGAGCTTTCCAATGACACTTTATACATCTCAATCTGACCTTCCTATTGAGAGCTATATATACTCTCATCTTTGTTAGAAAATTTTCTCAAAGCACCACACGCTTTTTATGTGCCCTTTTAGATACAACGTGCCCAAACATCTTTTCAAGATGCCATTGGGTACCCACAAGCTTCGTGGAATCCATCCACAAAGCTCTGCATGCCGTTTCTATAACCTTTCATATACAAAGTGCCAAAGTTCCTTTTCTAGAGGCCATAGGGTTCCCACAAGCTCTGTGGAATTCATGCACGTTGCCCAAGCCTACTTCTTAGGCTCTGATACCAATGTTGTATCAATAGGGTAATTGAACTCATGACCTATAGGCTAGGAGTGTGATGGGCTAAACACTTTTCCCAAAAGCCATGGTTAAGGGCTACTTCCTAATGCTCCCTCTTAGGGTGTGGTTCAACCATCTCGTGCATGTCACTTTGTGATAGTTTTAGACCAGGCTATATGTTTTATAAACATAGTTATTCAAGAACTGACTATGATACACATCAATTTACATAAAAATTCAACCACATTTTCCGTTGAAAAATGGATAGGCCAAAGAAACTAATAGGATAATTTAATATTATGGTAGCTCACAATAAGAAAAAACAATGGAACTTAGACTCAACACTTTTGGCATTTTGTCTTGCATTTTAAACAGGTATAGGTATGAAACCATTTAAATTAATTTATGGAATGGAAGGTAAAGTTTCTATTGAATTTTTGGTATCTACTTTGTGCATTACAAGACAATATATGTTATCTCCAAAAGAATAAAGAAGGGGATCTGTTTTCCATTACTAAAACTACAAGAACATCCCCTTCATGAGACATTTGTAGCATGGATGAGACAACAATTTTGACATGCTTGGAGGGAAGGGTACATCAAACATAAAGAATTCCATGAAGATAATTGGGTGTTATTATACAGTAGCGAGTTGGGACAAATCTCATGAAAATTGAAATCAAGATATCTTTCTACTAAATTTAAAAAGAAGTTGGGGCATCCACTTATTTGGTATGTGGTGCTCATGGTGGAATCTTCCCCAGACCTATCAATGGCTTTCAAATTAAATTATTTTGGCTCAATAAAACAATTTCGGTTTATAAGCAAGCCCAATTTCCATCTGAAGACCTCATCTCTATTTTACATCTCTATTTTACAGGATGAAAAAGTGAATAAGCATGATGAAAGATATAAAGAACTGTTTTGGCTAAAAGTATGGAGTAGAAGCCTTTGTAAACAAGACTTGGGTGTGGAAATAATTGATCAAGTACTTATTAAGAAAAAAGTTATTAAAAAGGTACCAGCTGAGCTAGGACTTATTGATTTAGCAATGTTTGGACTAGTGTGTAAAAGAAAATGTGAATCTTATAAGTATTTCTCCAATTGGTTTTGAAATTTTGGTATTGAAGTGGCATTATTCAACAGAGTGTGAAATAAGAAAGTTTGAAATCATTTTCGTATTCATAAGATCGATTTCTCTCAAACAAATGCAATTTTTTTTGTCATTTTTGAAAACTATGTATGATGATATAAATAGATTTAGAAAATTGATACAAAAAAATGATGCAATTGTTAAAGAATTGGATGGAGGATTTCAGACGTTTATCTTTTAGTGTTTTTGATACGATTCGAAATATATAATGATCATGATTATAAGTGACAACGATAAATTCATCACACAAAATAAAGATGTGAAATTAGAAATAACTGAATAAACAAAAGAAAGGGTAATTTTAGCATTGAAGTGGAGTAATGTTTGAAAAAATTATAAAACCATCACGCGCGAACGAGTCACTACATAGGATTCATGAAAGTGAAGCTCTCCTCGTAAAAATAAAGTACAGATAATGCACACTAATGATATGAGAGGTGAGGTCATGTAGATGAAGTATATACATGCGAAATATAAAGTAGATTACCAATGGAAGAGAGACAATGAAGAATGAATCACATGTAAGAGAGGTTAGGCCATGAGGATGAAGTATACATGTAAAATGTATAGTACTGGATTGGATATGTAAAGAAAGATACTGCAAATGAAATCATTGTTGGTGTGTAAAACACCACAAGAACTAAACTAATGTGGTATTAGAAGACCTCCATAACCATCATTAGCTTAGCAACACTCACATTATGAGTCTTCATCTCTGAACTTAGTGAAAATCAAAACTTCACTTCACAAAAATCTGCGCCTTTTCTTCAATCCTTCAATCTGACCTGTATTAGCTCAATCTTTGCCAAATCTTTTGATTACTTGCTAAGAGAAGTTCTTGCTAGTGTTAAGCAACACATAACAAACAAAACTTTCAAGCAATAACTTCACAATCCTCTGATTTTGTATCAACCTTTACACTATGTCTGAAAACTGAAAATGTACTTCATCGATTTGACATACCTTCACTCTTAAACTGATTTCTCTGAGTACGCGTCCCGTTTCTCAAAGATCTTTTGACCAAATGTAGTTGAGGATTATAGCTTTCCAACGAGCTATCACTTACCAAAAACTTTACACCATGCTTCGAGATCTGATCTTCAGAAGATCAGTCAAATGTGCGCCAGAAAAGTCGTAACTGTCAACTAACTTTCATAGTCATATGAAATGACTTGAGACTCAATGTACAATAGGAATTAGACACAATGCTTCTACACAAACATGTGTTGATTATCAGAGAAGGTGTGTACAAAATGGCTTGGCCTAATTTTGCTCACAGCCATGGAAAACTCTATCAGACTCAGAAGTTTTCTCTCACCATCTCTCTCAGAAATTACACGACTTTTCTCTACTCCCTCAAACTACAAAATTGAGTTCTCTCATACATGTTTCTGACTCAAATTAACTTATATACCTATGGTTTACATACATCTAGACTTGAACTCGTAAGTTCTAAAGATCAATTACAAATCTAGACTCTAATTTTGCACTAATTTACAATAGTGAAATTGTCCCTTCACTTAGGCTTGATTTTCTGTAGGTCTTTCCTTCACTTCTTCTTTCCTCCATCATATGTCTCCATATGTTTTCATATATCAATGCCTAATTAGTGAGTGAAGCCCCAACAGCTCCCCCTCAATCACTAATTAGCATAATTTGACTTCTTCACATAATCTCCTTCTCTTTTATTCCTGCCATCTCCTTGAACTTACTTGTCTTTACTCCATCCAAGCTTTTTGTCATAATATCTGCAATCTGATCTTTTGTGGAAGTATACACCACTTCAATCTCTTTCTCCATTACCTTTTCTCTAAGAAAATGATACTGTATCTCTATGTGCTTTGTCCTTGCATGAAACACAGGATTTGCTGCAAGATATAATGAACTCATGTTATCTCCATGAATAATGGGTATACCTTGATCAATTCCCAAGCTTTTGAATAATGTCTGCATCCATATGACTTCCTTTGCTGCTTCCACAAGTCCTTTGTATTCAGCTTCTGTTGATGATAAGGCCACTGTGTGTTGTTTCTTTGAACACCAACTCACAAGCTTATCTCCAATGTATATCATGTAGCCATGAGTAGACCTTCTGTCATCTTGACTTCCTGCCCAATCTGAATCACTATAGGCTCTCAATCTTATATCTGATGTAAAAGGATAATACAATCCTACTTTCAAGGTCCCTTTGATATATCTAAGGACTCTTTGACCTGCAATCCAATGTGGATCCTTTGGACAATGCATGAATTGGGAAAGAACACCAACTGCATAACTAAGATCAGGTCTTGTTAGAGTTGCATAAATCAAACTTCCAACTAAAGATTGATACTTCCTCATGTCTTTGAACTCTGCACCAACATATCTACTGAGTTTGTGATTGACTTCTAATGGTGTAGATGCCTCTCTGCAATTCTCCATGTTGAACTTCTTTAGAAGATTCAAAAGATACCTTTCTTGTGATACATAAATGCCATGCTCTGCATAAGTGATTTCCATTCCAAGAAAATATGACAATTTTCCTAGATCACTTATCTTGAATTCTCTTTCAAGTAGCTTCTTCACCTCCTTGATTCCTTCATTTGAGGTACCTGTAATTATAATGTCATCTACATATATACAAATGTAGATCATACCTTCATCTGTTCTTTTGATAAGTAAACTTGCATCTGCCTTTGAACTTTGATACCCAAGGTCATTAAGATACTTTACAAGTCTATAATTCCAAGCTCTTGGAGCTTGCTTCAAACCATAAAGGGCTCTTCTCAACCTGCAAACATAATTTGGAAACTTATGATCTGCAAACCCTTGAGGTTGTTCCATGTAAACCTCATCTGATATATATCCATTCAAAAATGCATTCTTAATGTCCAATTGACTCAATGTCCATCCTTTTGATGCTGCAATGGCAATGATTGTTCTTATGGTTGACATCTTTGCCACAGGACTGAATGTCTCATCATAATCTATGCCAATGTTTGAGCATAGCCTTTAACCACCAATCTAGCTTTGTATCTGGCTATAGTTCCATCTGCATGCTTCTTAACTTTGTAAACCCATTTGTTTCCAATCACTTTCTTACCATTAGGTTTTGGGACAAGTTCCCAAGTTTTGTTCTCTTCAAGAGCATCAAATTCTTCCTTCATTGCTACTTCCCATTGTCTCTTACCCTTTGCTTCATCATAGCTTTGAGGTTCTTCATCTTCCTTAACCATGTAAGCATAATTTTTCTGAGTCAAGTAAGAAGTGTCATATGAATACCTTGTAGGTTGATTCCTTATTCTGGTTGACCTTCTTGGTTCA
Organism: Ceratopteris richardii; assembly: GCA_020310875.1. NCBI lineage: Eukaryota > Viridiplantae > Streptophyta > Polypodiopsida > Polypodiales > Pteridaceae > Ceratopteris > Ceratopteris richardii. The sequence continues at coordinate 60,492,276 of CM035412.1, read as the reverse complement.
CACTCTTCATGTCTATCTGGATGTACTTCTTCATCAAATATTGGTCCATCTTCATTCCTTCTATATGAATCAACTCTTGATGTGCTTGCTTGCATATGTTCTTCATCTCCATCTATTTGCATATGTGACTTACCTCTTGCACTCCTTCTTATCTCTTCTTCAAATGTTTCAAGCTCACATTCTTTATCTGCATACCAACTCTTCTGTTCATCAAAGGTCACATCTCTGGAAACAATAAAATGTTTAGTTAAAGGACTCCATAGCCTATAACCCATTTGCTTTTCATCATACCCAATAAACACATATCTTTCTGCCTTTGGTTCAAGCTTATGTCTGAGTTGTGATGGTACATAAGCATAGGCAATTGACCCAAACACTTTACAATGGTCAAGTGTTGGTTTCTTACCCCACCAAGCTTCATAAGGGGTCATACCATTCAAAGCTCCACATGGTAACCTATTCACAAGGTATGTGGCTGTATTTACAGCCTCAGCCCAAAGATAATTAGGGCAATTCTTTTCCTTTAACATTGCTCTTGCAAATTCAACCAATGTTCTATTCCTCCTTTCTGCCACCCCATTATGTTGAGGTGTATACCTGCAAGTTATCTCTCTCTTGATACCTGCATTCCAAAGATAGTCATTAAATTCTTGGGAGAAGTATTCTCCCCCTCCATCAGACCTTAGCCTCTTGAGTTTGTGACCTGTAACTCTTTCTGCATAAGCATGAAAATGTTTGAAGGCTCCAAAGACTTCTGATCTTTCCTTTAGAACATAAAGGGTTATCCACCTTGTAGCATCATCAATAAACAAAACATAATACCTAGATCCATTTATTGAACCTTCTTTTGTTGGTCCCCAAACATCTGTATGTATGAGTTCAAGCAAACCATCATGCTTGAAACCTTTCTTCTGAAATGGTTGTCTATGAGCTTTTCCTATCTGACAAGCTTCACACTTGTATATCATATGTTGATTCTTTACATTTGGTAGTCCCAATACAGATTGATTCTCCACCATAGTTTTGATTCCTCTTTCATTGAAATGTCCCAATCTTTTATGCCAAAGATCTAACTCTGTAATTACTTCATCACCATGTGTAATTAGGGCTTGACCAACATTTCCTTGCACTTTGAGAGTAAAAAGTCTACCTTCCTTCTTACCACAAACAATGGGTGTGTATGCATCCTCTGGATCTTCAACAAATACCCCTTCATTTGTAAATCTGACTTGAAAACCTTTTTCCACTATTTGTCCAACACTAATCAGATTCTTTGGTATTGTTGGAACATACAAAACATTTGTTAATAAATCAGCTCCACTCCTGCACTTTACCTTTCCAATTGAATGCACATTGTGTTTTGTATTGTCACCTGTTTGTACTGTATGACTTGAATTTCCTTCTTCCAATTCTGACAATAATTCTATATTACCTGATAAATGATTTGAACAACCAGAGTCAATATAGAATACCTTGAGATCCTCCTTCTCTGATGAACTAATTGAATTCATCATCAATGTTGTATGGTTGTCATTCTGTGTATCATTTGCATAATTGTAATATGTAGTGTTGTATGATTGGTTCTGATTCCAATTTCTTCCACCACCTCTACCAAAACTTCCTCTTGAATTATGTCTTCCTCTTTGAAATTGATTCTGAAACCTTCCACCTCTACCTCTGCCATTGTTGTTCTGATTTTGATTTGCTCCTTGTTGATTGTGCCAACAATCATATGCTAGATGATTGCTCAATCCACAAATCCAACATGTCTTCTTGTTATTGTTCTGATTACCTCTACCTCTTCCATTACCTCGACCTTTACCTCTGCCAAAACCTCTTCCTTTTGCATAATTTGCTTGAGTTGTTGACTCTTCTTCATCCTTTGCTTTGCCTTTATCTCCTTTCTTTTTGTTCTTCACATACATTGCAGAACTTTGACCTTTGTCTCCATCTGACTTTAAGTCTTGCTCAAATGTGAGCATCAATCCAAGCAATTGATTTAATTCTGGCACATAATGATTTAATGAAAGTTCTGTTGAAAGTACAAAAGGCTTCCACCTTTCATCACCTCTTAATCCTGCAAGTAATTGAGCTATCAACCTATGATCTTCAATATCCTCATCAATAGATCCAAGGCTATCTGCCAAGTCTTTCATCTTAGTGACATAATCACTAATGTTCTGATTTTGCTTCTTCTTGAATGTGGTGAACTCTGACCATAAGCTAGCTTTTCTAGCTTTAGTGGTGTTTTGGAAGTGGTCTTCCAAAGCATTCCAAATATCTTCAGCTGTTTCTAAACCTCTGATATGTGGCAACAAGTGATCTGTAATAGTGTTGTATATATAAGCTCTTGCACTTGCATCTCTCTTCTGCCATAGCTTCAAAGCTTCTAGCTCTTCCTTCCTTGGATGACTTTCATCTTCAAATTTAGGCTTCTCCTCTTCACCTGTCACATATACCATTAAGTCCTTACTCATAAGTAAGGCCTCCATCCTCATTACCCAAGCAGGATAGTTATCTCTGTCCAATTTGTCAATGGACACATGATCTGCCATGGTATCCTTGCTTCTGCTTCAACCTGTAAGTGTAAGGTTAAAGAATGATACCTTTTGTAGACCTTTACTCTTGGGAGCAACTTCGAAATACTCTTCTGATGACTTTTGGTTGTTGAACACCTCAGCTTCCTCCTTCTTTGATAAAGAACTCTTCAAATCTTCTTGTATCTGCACTCCTTTTATTCTCGAGGACCTTATCTGCTCTGATACCACTTGTTGGTGTGTAAAACACCACAAGAACTAAACTAATGTGGTATTAGAAGACCTCCATAACCATCATTAGCTTAGCAACACTCACATTATGAGTCTTCATCTCTGAACTTAGTGAAAATCAAAACTTCACTTCACAAAAATCTGCGCCTTTTCTTCAATCCTTCAATCTGACCTGTATTAGCTCAATCTTTGCCAAATCTTTTGATTACTTGCTAAGAGAAGTTCTTGCTAGTGTTAAGCAACACATAACAAACAAAACTTTCAAGCAATAACTTCACAATCCTCTGATTTTGTATCAACCTTTACACTATGTCTGAAAACTGAAAATGTACTTCATCGATTTGACATACCTTCACTCTTAAACTGATTTCTCTGAGTACGCGTCCCGTTTCTCAAAGATCTTTTGACCAAATGTAGTTGAGGATTATAGCTTCCCAACGAGCTATCACTTACCAAAAACTTTACACCATGCTTCGAGATCTGATCTTCAGAAGATCAGTCAAATGTGCGCCAGAAAAGTCGTAACTGTCAACTAACTTTCATAGTCATATGAAATGACTTGAGACTCAATGTACAATAGGAATTAGACACAATGCTTCTACACAAACATGTGTTGATTATCAGAGAAGGTGTGTACAAAATGGCTTGGCCTAATTTTGCTCACAGCCATGGAAAACTCTATCAGACTCAGAAGTTTTCTCTCACCATCTCTCTCAGAAATTACACGACTTTTCTCTACTCCCTCAAACTACAAAATTGAGTTCTCTCATACATGTTTCTGACTCAAATTAACTTATATACCTATGGTTTACATACATCTAGACTTGAACTCGTAAGTTCTAAAGATCAATTACAAATCTAGACTCTAATTTTGCACTAATTTACAATAGTGAAATTGTCCCTTCACTTAGGCTTGATTTTCTGTAGGTCTTTCCTTCACTTCTTCTTTCCTCCATCATATGTCTCCATATGTTTTCATATATCAATGCCTAATTAGTGAGTGAAGCCCCAACAATCATAATATCTCTCACCCTTGGGTGCTGCAAGCAGGCTGCTATCGGCTTCTTTATCTCCTTGTTTGCTTGCTGTAATTGTACTATATGTATGTATGGTAAACTTGAATAAGGGGAAGCTCATATGAACCTTTAATCCCTACCATAAAAATGGATGTCTCATCATTTGAAACAGGAAAACAAGTGATGGGAAACCAAATAATAAAAAAAAAAGATTCAGAATATCGTAAATTTGCTAACAATCAGGTCCAGATGCTGATGCTACTTTCCTCTTAAAAGAAACCGTTAAGAACATAAAAAAATCAGAGTACAAGTACTGTGAAATCACTATCATGGATCCATGAACTAATTACCAGACTCCTATGTAATTGCTTCCAACGTCTACACAAATCAATTATGGTGTTTAGGGGAACAGACATTTTACTTCCATTGTTGAGCATCTTTATTGGATATTATTTGACCAAGCAAAGGCTGGGCCCCAACCCATTTATTAAGCCCCATGGGTCTGTAAGGGAACACGTAAGACTTAAACTGAATATTACAGAGACTCAAATGTTTTTCATCACTAAGAACATACATACAATCAATGATGCAGAATCCAGCAGGCGTATGTGCTTTGTACTCCTAAGCAGATGGCCAGGGTTCAAGTCCCGCCCGGGGCTGGATGCTTCAGAGTTCCCCAAGATGGGTGCCTCTACCTTAGGAGGCCAGGTGTGTGTGTCTTTCCAATTCATTGTACTCTCAAAAAAAAAAAAAAAAAAAAAAATCAATGATGCAGTCAAGTTAATACAAATCGGCTGAATAGAAATCAAACTAAGGAATCAAAGAGCCTCCTTAATTGCAATAATGAAGAGAGAAGATGTAAAAACTAAGTCACAGGACGTTTCTGATGTAGAAGCTGTGAAGAACATCAAGACTCGTTGATGTTGATAGTCGAGAAATGAATGAAAAGACTAACTTATACCATCGATTTTCGTTTTCTGAAAGCATACCCTCTCCATATCTCATTGCCAGAACTTGCACATGTTGCATCAGACTTTCTTACAGCCTTCAGAAACCTGTCTATTCTTCAGACTATGGCAAGAAGGGAATACTTAAGTTCGTAATCTATTTCTATTTCAGACTTTCATGAATTCAGAAACCAGTCTATTCTTTAGCACGACTATGGCAAGAAGGTAATCATGTCCGTACTATTTCAGCCTTCCATTATATAACATTATCATGTCAGATATACGATGGAACAAGATGACATTTCCGACTTCTTTAAAGATCTTGAAGGTTAATTTTTTTCATACTATCATTTGCAAAGATGTTCGACATATACTGATGTAGAATTAGTTCTTTGATAACTTCCAAATGCACAAAACCTGAGGTGAAATTCTGCAGATGTATGCATGTATACGCCTTTCTGTTCAAGCAATTGCTGATGCATTTCTGACAGGAAACAGAAGAAGCCGAAGAAGAGACTACGATCTTGGGTTCTCTAAATACATATGGCAGTTGAGTCCTTGAAGTACACAGCCTGCTTGCCAAGTGTCGAGGGTCAAAGATGATCATGAAGGTGATTATCGTTCTGCGTCCGATGATACAGGCGTTGGATCCGTCACTTCATATGTTTCGCGTCCACTCCAGCTACTCTCATAGCGAATCCTTCCACCATTGTTGTTGAATACGGCTCCTGCTGGATGCGTCCATAGGGGCAGCTGGTATGACCTTCTGATTTCCTCGCTGGATGTTGGCTCCGCCTGCTGCAACCCCGGAATGGCAGCGGGTTCTCCTGTTGAGCTCGTCAGCGCTTGTATCTGTTCCATTTTCTGCACGAAGTCGTCACGTAAGGAGGAGAAACTCTGCTCCACCTTTTCAGAGTTCCTCTCAGATCGACCTACTGATACTGAAAATTGAGGCCAAGAAAGAGATGTCCCCGAGGGCTGAGGAATCGGTTTAATGGATTGATGTTGGCCAGTGACGGTTGAATTGTTTACGTTTACTGATCCAGGATCGATCATGTTCGAAGCTGCAGCAGCAGCAGCAGCGCTACTTCGACGAGAGTTGGCTATGTCGATCAGGAGCTGCTGCATGCGCGACGGTTGCTCGCTGTTGTCAACGTTGGATAGGTTTCTTCTTTCGGATGCAAAAGTGTTGTTCCCGCGGCCTGGATCACGTGAACGATGGCATTGTGCGGAGCGAGGTCGTTCTGGCTCGTTTTCCATGTCTACCGTTACTGGCGATGGCGCCTCTCTCTTTTTGATCGGGAAATAAGTGTCCCTACATCCTGCGTTGGAGACGGAGTTCTCCGCTGCAGAGGACATTGGTTGGTTGTACACCGTCTTCTTCACTCCCGGCTCCGTGTCCATGAGAAGTGCAAGGTCAATCTGAGCAAAACACATCTGAATTTCCTCAATCGTCGGCTGTGCAGAGAGGCGGGTTGGCTCGTGGAAAGGGGCTTTGCGGTTAGGGCTTCTGCCTTCTGTGGGTTGATCAAAGGTAGGGCTTTCAGCAGCCATGTCGATGATTTCTTGGCGAACGTCTTCCGGAAGGTCCTCCATTTTTACATACAGAGAGCCATCGGCAGCGCTATGGACAACGCGAGGTGGTCTATGGTATGGGGAGCCCTGGTGAGAGGACGAACTGCCGCGATAACCATATGAGGCCAGCTGCCTGCGTCGGCAGCGGTTTTTCATTCTCTCGCATACATGTTGCATATTTTCTTCTTCCTCCGGATCCACATCGCCATTACGTTCATAGTCTTGGAATGGAGGGGCTGCTCGCAGGTTGCCACTGGGCAAGATATCTTCGTCTTGAGAATCGATAACAAACTCCGTCTTCATGAACGGCGAGTCAACGGTGAGGATATGTGAGATGTCGTTCTGTCCGATGGCCTTTAACCCGCTCTCTTCCATCTTCGTCTTCCTGTATGCAGTTTCTCCAAGCGCCTTCTACCCTAGCATTCCCGGACAAAAAGAATGAATACATTTAAATGAAAAGTTTTCAAGCAGACCTCTCTCTCTCTCTGAACAGATAACATTCACAGACGAGATGAAGTATTTCTTCCGCCTTCCATACCTTCACAGGCTATGCCGCCGTCCTCTGTCTGAATGAAATCACTGTCAAAACACAGGTTGTCCGCTCTCCTGTGAGACGCACAACAGAATCAAGCAGCATGTCAATCCGCTGCTCCTAGCAGCCCATTCCAAACCAGCGTCCTACAATTCTCCATCCTTACGAAAAGCCGTAGAAGAAGGAAATCGGAAGAAAGTATGCACAGACATAGCGTCAATCTACGTCCCTGTGCATATGTCTGTCTGTAAGGTTGCTTCAATCAGCGGTTTCCCGCACAATGCCGTTTCAAGATACATTGAAGCCGTTTCCGTTATGGGTGGGTGCATTCACACATTTTGGAGGAATCGAAACACCATGATCCTAAATACTAAATACAAGGATGCCTAATAAGCCGAAAAATTCCTGATAAAAAATATAATAACTGTTTTTTTTAAGAGAAAATTCAGCCAAAGCTTAGTATCTCTTGTTTGAATTGATTGAAAGAACAACGGTACAAATGAAGTGACATAGTATCCATGAGATACCATATTTCATGAGGCAAGAGTTAAGATGGCCCGAAGGTGATACAATGATGATGACCCAAAGGCGATAAAGAAGCTGAATTTAGATATTGACATAAGGTGCAATACATGTCAATCATGGCGAGTAGGGTTTGAACCCCTGCCGTTACCTCAAGAGGCAAGGGCTTAGCCACTTGATCTAATGTACATCGGCAAATAAAATAACCTTTTGCAAGTGAGAGGAACTTGTTCTTTAATGGAAGGCATACACCTAGTTCCCACTTTTACATGAAGAACCTAATATTTGAATCAGCCATTTGATAAAAGATAAAATTGAATTTTGATAAAAGATAAAATTGAATATAGAGTTCTATATGTGCTTTCTATCAATATATAGAAAAAAATTATGAAAAATACATGTATATGCATCAATGCTAATAAGAACACTTTAAGAAGTTCAACCCTTGTGCTAATGCAAGAGGATAGATGAGGACTTAAGTTATCTTATTTCTCTTACCCTCATAATCTAATAGTTTGGAGATAGCTTTGAAGTGATGGACTCAATAAGAAGGCACTCCTCTCTTTGAGGCATACAAAAAACTAGGGAAACAATATGATGCTTGATGGAGCCCTAGAACATAGTATGAGTGAAGCTACTTTTTTTGAAAGACTAGGATCAAAATCATTCAAGGCCCAAGGGAAATGGGGAGTGGACTCTCTCTCATGGAAACTTGGTACTCATTCGATCTTCTTATCACCACAGTTATTCATTATTAGGGACATTTCATACACAGACATGAGATATATATTGAACCCATTGCCTCAACTTTGTAAGATACATGAATGTATGTCCCTACAAGTAATGGTTTGGAATAAGCACTAATTACATCTTTTGTAGTAAGTTCTCCAAAGATATACTTTAAGCTAATGGAAAGATGTTGAAAGAGAAAGAACTACAAGTAGAGACACTCGGTCTTAGATAAAGAAGATGGATGTAGTGTTAAAAGCTTCATTTGTTTTTTTTATGATTTCCTTCATAGAAACCACGAGGGAAACTAGATGCACCTTGCAAAAAAAAGATAGAAGAGATAAAATAAACTGAATGGCTATAGTTAAATGATCTTTCATAACCATATTATGATCTTTCATAACCATATTATGATGGAGTAAAAAATTTCACAAATTCTATGAATCGATTCATAGCAATAGACAATCACATGAGGCTCTTTTGACAAATTCAAAAAGACTTCTATGGAACTCCATATCTATTTATTTCTTTTGTAAAAGTGTGCTATAGTAAGGGGGGGGGGGTTAATTTAAAAGCTCAAACTCCTCACTTGCAAAAGAATTCTTTGTCTTCTGCTCATTTTTCTAATTTTGATTGGAATAGAGAGAGGCCTTCATCGTTTTTTTCACAAACTTTTATGGTGTTCTTCATCTAAAGACTAATGGGCGAACATCCTTGAATACTTATGCAGATCTAAGTCACTTGCTTCATCAATACTTGGCTTTCTAGTGTTCATATCTACTTGTATTTTGCATGTGCGTTGTATATTTTTTTCAAAACCTATTTTACTCACACATAGGCACAATTTTGAGCATCACATCCAATGCTATTCTATATTTCTCATCGACAACTTTGCACCAAATATGGCTAATGTTTGGAGTGATGGTCCCAAAGTTATGAACCTTTTTTGTGCACATAGGTAAATTTGTATCTAACAATGATTATAGAAGTAATTAATGCTAATCGACTCCTTTAATCTATCCAATATAAGTATTATATGAAATGTTGGAGTTAGACGTCTGCGGAAGCACGCGAACAGCACAAGGAAGACGAAGAAGCTTGGAGCACAACACACAAGACTGAATGTATTACTAGAGAATGTACAAAGATAAGTTGCCCATTAGGGCAATAGGCGTATATACAAGCCGGGGGAAAAAAACCTCCTAAAGAGGGAAAAAAGTGCCCCGGCGGTCCTAGAGTGTTCACACACATCACTACCTAAATATATCAACAAATCCCCCCTGGGAGTGATGCGGTGAACAAGGAGCTGGCACTCATGTATAAGGAAGTGCCGAGCTATGTGGAAATCACTCCACAAAAGGAAGTAAGCCCAAAGCTTTGTGGAAAGCTTCAAACTTCTCCCTAGGCAGAGCCTTCGTGAAAAGGTCTGCAATGTTCTCCTGCGTGGGCACATATGCCAAGCTGATCTCCCCAGCAGAGAACCTCTCCCTTACATAGTGATAATGCACCTCAATGTGCTTAGTGCGAGCATGGAACACAGGGTTCCTCGCAACTGCCACTGCGCTCTGACTGTCAGTGAAGATGGTGGTGGCAGAAGACTGGCCAACACCCAAATCAGCCATAAGGCGTCTGAGCCACACACACTCAACAGTCGCTGTGAAAGCTGCCTTATACTCAGCCTCACAACTGGAAGTGGCCACAGTAGGCTGCTTCTTGCTCAACCAAGATATACATGAGCTACTAAGCATGAAGCAAAAACCACTGGTGGACACACGAGTGTCATAGCAACCAGCCCAATCTGAGTCAGAAAAAGCATGCAAATCTGGCGATAGTGATCCCCCCTTGGGATAAAACAACCCAAGTAGCCGAGTACCACTCAAGTAGCGAAAGATGCGCTTAATCGCTTTCCAATGCGTGACTCCTGGGCAATGCATAAACCTGCTCATCTGTGAGACAGCAAACTGAATATCTAGCCGAGTAATGCATAAGTAAATCAAGCATCCAACAGCCTGCTGATAGAGAACAACATCAAATGCATCTCCAGCATCATGAAGACTCAATCGTAAACCTGTCTCCATAGGAGTGGCAATAGGCTTACAGTCTTCAAGGCCAAAACGCTGCAATAATGTGTCAATATATTTCATTTGACACAAAGCCATTCCACCATCAACTTGCATAAACTGAATGCCCAAATAGTGATGCAAATGCCCCAAATCAGACATCTCAAATGAGGCATGCAAATCAGCCTTGAAATCAGCAATATTCTTCTCAAGAGGACCAGTGAGCAGCATGTCGTCTACATAGACAACAATGATCAAAAGCACATCATTAGCACGCTTAACATATAAGGTGCTTTCAGTTGGACTGCTCTCAAAACCATGTGCAATCAGATAGGCATGTATTTTCTCATACCAAGCACGTGGTGCTTGCTTTAAACCATATAACGCCTTCTTTAACCTGCACACCTGATTTTCATGCCCTTTCTGCACAAAGCCACGGGGCTGAAAAACATACACTTCTTCATGCAAGTCACCATTCAGAAATGTTGTTTTAATGTCCAACTGATGTACATTCCAACCATGATGGGCTGCAAGTGCACAAATGCTCCGAACAGTAGTCATACGGCATGTAGGTGCAAAGGTCTCATCAAAATCAATGCCTCTTTCCTGCGCATAACCCTTTGCAACAAGCCTAGCCTTATACCTGTCAACTGTACCATCAGGTTTACGCTTCAGCTTGTATACCCACTTAGTGCCAATGGCCTTCTTGCCAGGAGGCAAGTCACATAAAGACCATGTACCATTCTTCATTATAGCATCATATTCAGATTGCATAGCAGCCATCCAATTTTCTGAATTTTGTGCTTCATCAAAAGAAACAGGCTCATTCTCATCACAGAGACTAGATGCAGCCATAGCATAGCAATCTGATGCAAAGGAGGTACTATGAGAGCTTGAACGAGTATGATATGACAAAGGTGCATCTAATTTGCTATCACGCAAAGTCTGCACCAGCCATTTTGGCATAGTTTTTGCCTGTTCAATATCAGCTCTCTCATCAACAAGTGCATCATGTAAATCTGCATCAGAAATGGAATGATCTGCATCATCATATGAAACCTGCAAAGGCTGAGAAGTTGCCTCATTAGGACCAGCGCTAGCCTGTCCACCTGTAAAAAGAGGCATCAAAGTATCATACATGTCTTTGGAGCTAACAGATGTCTCCTTAGTACATGAAAGCAATGGCTGAATAGCATCTTCCACAAAGACAACATCACGGCTAACCAGAATGCGTTTAGTCTGTGGATGATACAGACGATAGCCTTTACTTTCAGAACTGTACCCAACAAAAATACATTTTACTGCCTTATCATCCAATTTTTTGCGATGTTGTTCAGGCACTAATGCATATGCCAAACAACCAAAAACACGCAGATGAGCAACAGATGGCTTGCGGTCATGCCAAGCCTCATATGGAGTGATAGACTGCAATGCTTTGGTGGGACACTTGTTCAGTACATATGCTCCACACATGACAGCCTCAAGCCAGAAACTATGTGGTAAAGCCTGACTTTTGACCATGCATCTCGCCATCTCCATGAGTGACCTGTTCTTTCGTTCAGCAACTCCATTCTATTGAGGTGTATACGGCACTATACACTGGTGTTTTATCCCACATTCAGCCAGAAATGCATTAAAATCTGAAGACATATATTCCCCCCCTCGATCAGAACGGAGGGTGCCCATTTTACATGTTGACAGATTTTCAACCAAAACCAAAAACTGTTTGAAGCACATGAACACTTCGGACTTTGCTTTGAGTGGATATACCCATGCATGCCTGGAAAAATCATCAATGAAAGTCACGAAGTAAAGGTAATTTCCAAAAGAGGGTGTCTGCATAGGACCACAGACATCACTATGTACAAGCTGCAATTTCTGCATAGCCCGAACTGAACCATCTTTTGGAAAGGAAGAACGCTGCATTTTGCCCAAAATACAGCCTTCACAAACATGTTTTCCAGGTGCCTCAAGTTTGGGCAAAGAGGACACCATTTCAGATTTCTACAGGCGTAACAAACTAGCAAAATTCAGATGACCAAAGCGTGCATGCCAAAGCTTTGCATCTGACATAGCCTGAGAATCATGAACTGCACATGTCGAATCATTCACAGATCTTTCATAGTCTATGAGCTTATACAGCCCACGACATAAAATGCCAAAAGCAATAATCACATCGCCATTTGAGAGATCATGGACTGTACACTTGTCATCAACGAATTTCACAACCAAGCCAATCTTGACTAATGCAGAAACTGATAACAGGTTCTTTTTGATCCCTGGCACAAATAAAGCATCTGACAAAGTGAAAGAACTACCATCAGCAGTAGTCAAAATGATCTTACCAACTCCCATAACAGGATAAGAGGAGTTATTGGCGCATGTGACAGTATTCCCTGTAGGGGCAGGCTCGAGTGAAGAGAAGAAACTGCGCTGCGAGGTAATATGTTTGGTCGCCCCACTGTCAAAGTACCAAACATCTGAGTCTACTGCAGACATGCACTGATCATGAGAAGATGGGTCAAAACTGCAGACAGTAGTAAACGCCCATTCTTCTTCCTGCACAAGATTTGCAGACTCTGTTTTTGGTGTAGAGGCCTCTGCAACAACCATTCCAGCCTCTTTCTTCTTTGCCTCTTTAGCAGCCAGTTTTGGACAGTTCTTTATAATATGATCATTTCCTTTACAGTACTTGCAGAACAATTTCTGCTTTTCTGATTTCTTCTCATCTTTATCCTGGTTCTTCGATTGTGCAGCATTTGCAGATTTCTGCTTACTAGTAGAAGAGCTCCATTTTCCTTTGCCCTTCTGACTAGCCAGGAAAGCTTGATCTGCAACACGCATAATGGACCTATTCTGCCTAGACTGATCTTCCTGCAATAGAACAGAGACTAATTCCTCAAATGACAAGGCATTCGGATTGCCTTTCATCATCAATCAAAGAGTAGAGGCAAAACTCTGATATGAATCAGGAAGGCCATTCAGAACGGTCTGCACAAGTGAGCTATCTGGTATAACCTCATCAGCAGAAATCAATTGTTCCTTCAGGTCTTTGATCTTTGTAAGAAAATTGTCCATCGAATCACCTTCATTCATGTGCTCACTCTCCAACTGTTTTCGGAGGTAAGCAACACGAGCCTCATTCCTAGCCTGGTACAAAGTGGTAAGTGTATCCCAAGCATCCTTTGCTGTTCTGCAAGAGCGAATGTGAGGAATAATGGCACGTTTGACAGACAAAGCTATCAATGCATGTGGCATCTCTGCCATCCCAACAAATCTGCTCTGCAGTAGGTGCAACAGAAACAGTAGCACGAATAGGAATCTGCGGAATATCATCTTCGACACCATCTTCATCAGCTCCAACACCTGTATTTGCAGTACCTGTCGTTACAGGTGTAATAGGACGTCTTTCAACACCCTGCACAATGTTCCACAATCCTTTTGCAACCAGTACATGTCGCATCATATAAGCCCATAATGGGTAGTTGGTACCAAACTTATCCTCAACAGCCAACATACGAAATACATCACTGCTTTCAGCCATGGCCGGTGACTAAAATACCTTGATGCAGAAAATTGACTGTATCTCAAAAAGTTGAACAGAACTGCCCAAACGAGTTTTGCTAGACCTGTAGCAGACTTCGAGACGCTTAAACTGGCGAACAGAAACTGGTATATACCTTTGGCACAAAAGGACGAAATAGCCTGCACAAGCACTGCGATAGTGCGTTCGGAGGCCGAAACGAGCTCGGAAACACCCTGAGTATGCTCACCAAATTTTGTGCGAATCTGAGACTGCAAACGGAGGAGTATCGATGGCGCCCTAGAAGAAGCAACGACCTGCTCTGATACCAATTGTTGGAGTTAGACGTCTGCGGAAGCACGCGAACAGCACAAGGAAGAAGAAGAAGCTTGGAGCACAACACACAAGACTGAATGTATTACTAGAGAATGTACAAAGATAAGTTTCCCATTAGGGCAATAGGCGTATATACAAGCCGGGGGAAAAAAACCTCCTAAAGAGGGAAAAAAGTGCCCCGGCGGTCCTAGAGTGTTCACACACATCACTACCTAAATATATCAACATGAAATGGGTAGTTATTAGGAATTCAGGTTAGGAAAAACCATATTAGTGTAGGAGAAGCTTGAAATTGTCATTTAAGTAGATCTTGTTGAATCATTCTCTTTGATGTTTTGACATGTGATTCAATTTTTTCATAGTGACGACACTAGGAGGGTGTGGGTGTGTTGTGCATGTGAAGAACTAGAGCATTAAGACCACCATGCGTTAGAGAGATGTCTCTCTTCCCAACCTCATGCCACTATATATACCTCTCTCCAATGGATTTCCCTCTTTGGCAAGTTGATATTATCTATCCAAGTGTCATCCATGTAACTACATGTGCTCCAAGTGTCCGAGTTTATTGGAATTAACTCGAGTGGATACTTCTAAAAGGCTCTAGATCTCTTGGGACAAGATACATTCCCATGACTCTTGTAGGACTTGAACCCAAGTCCTCCTCTTTCCCATCCACTCAACTTAACCATTAGGCTAAGATTCTTGCTTTTTTAAGAGAGCACATGAACCCATGCTTAAGTCTAATCTCGATACTTTGAGCTAGCAATATACCAACCATACAATGCCCGATTTCATGTGTATTTCAATTTATTAGAGATTTAGGTCATAATCTTACATTATCACATTCTTTCCCCCTTGAAAATCATTTTATCCTCATAAACATAGCTGTAAAGGATTGTAGGCATACACTTGAGCCTCATGGTCTAGTCTATAAGAACATGTTTTCATATGTGTAGTAGGATTCACCTCGTATAACCAATGAATAGAGGGAAAACTACTTTCTAATCCTTGGTCAAATGATTCAATACACCATCTGGCTTTGGACTTGATGAGGTAAACGAGTGTAAAGTAGGAAATGAATAATAAGGATGGATAATTCCCTAACCATTTTCACTATTTTGACTATGTGCTATCTTTACACTAACATCCAAAATGGGTAGATTTAAGAAATTCCTAGCAGAGTTGCAATTTGGTCCATATTTGGGCAATAGTAGTGCAAGCATCTAGCAACTAGAGTAAGATTTCTTGACTTTAAGAATCTGAGAAATTACTTCAAATTCAATTGAAATTTGGTTTGGAAATCAAACTATACCCAAACATCTAGCTTAGATGTTTGTATCATGGGTAATTTCCAACCAACATTTATTTGAGTTATTACTCTATTAGAGGACTACTTTCTCCAACTAGGCTTTAAAATCCTGACTAGAATGTTGGGGGAAGTGTTCCATATACTTATGGTTAGTTGTTACTTAAACTAGACCAACGAGAATTTTGAATAATTTTTTTTACTCAAGACACTTTTCTCAAAGACTTATCTTAACTTCTTGAGAATTATCCAATGGATGAGAAATTTCTAATTTTTTTCTCTTCAAGAGTGTTTTGAACTCCTTTAGGAAACTCTCAAATCCATTGAAGATTTGAGGTAAGCACTTTTCTTGAAGCAAACTCAGATATATTCCAAAAGGATAATTCTGACCTTTACTAAAATGAGGCAAATACTCTATCTGAGTCAAGTCCAAAGGTTTTGGAAAGTGAGAAGGAAGAACTAAAACTTTATGTAACCAATTCAAACTTCTAGGATACTTAATCTAATTTGAGCCAAACTCTATGTGACTCAAAACTTTAACCTATCAAAGATCTAATCCAAACAAGATTATGAAGCATTTCATCTATCTTTAAGAAGATTAAACTGAATTCTTAAAAAGATTCTTGGAGTGAAGCTAAACCATCATCCAACCACTAAACATCAGTCTGTCGACCCACTGAGATTTTGATGATGTTTCTCCTTTACAAAAAACACTAATGCTTCAACTAGGACTAAGTTAATCTTTCCTTTTTACAATCTCTTAAGGCTCCTTACTTGAAATGCATTTCTTATGCATTACTTTGACAAGAGATTGATTGCACCAAATTTCACTATCGATTGGGTGCTTTTAACTTGGATTAACATAGTCTAACTAATCTTGGTTGAAAGGATTTTTACTAGGTGGTTTACTTGTACAATCCATACTGATCTCTAATACATTTTTTTTCATTTTTACAATTCAATTAAGACCATGCTTGTCCTACTTGAATCATAAAAGAATATTTTCATGGTTAGTTACTTCTTGATCTTCAACTTCCATATTATTGTTCTTGAAGTGTTCTTTTGGGTCATTCCATTGACCACCTTGAACTTGAAAATCCTCTTTGAAGTTTCAACCCTCTTGAGGGTTAAATCCTGCTTCAAGATTCATTCCAAGACTAAAATATATATACCATCCCAAGATCTAATGTCTCATTCCATCTTTCCTACATCAATGTGAGTATGAAATCTAGTGTCCCATACCACCATACTTTATATTCAACATTGGCATGTGGGTGATATTTATCCTAAAGTCAAAACACATCTCTATAAAATGCCTTCTTGCTCACATCTTTTAAATGATTTGAATTCAATCATTACCTCTAATATTTATCTTTGCTAGGCTTCAAATTCTCCCATCACAAGATCATTCCATGATCATATGTTTGAGGTATACTTTGTCTTGGAAGCTTGAAAATCCTTTTGATGGGATAAACATCCATCCTTTTTTGTTGAGGTTTTAAAATGAAAACCAATATAATTTGGATTTACTTGAATTTCTCATATTCAAGATCTATTGGTTTTTACTCAAGCAACTTGTGTTGACAAGAGTTTATTAGTTCTTGTCTTTAGATTCCTTGTTTTACTTAAGCTTTAAGTAGCTACCCAAGGGATTTTGTAGGAATTTCTTTGTTGCATATGTCTAAGCATCCACTAATGGTTTGTATTTCATCTTTAAGAAATCCATTTAAGCATATATAAACATCAGTTTTACCTTCCACACACTTAATTATCGTGACCATGATTGTAGACTGCATTCACTTTCTAACCCATCAATTACATCCATTTTTCTCTATTTGATGGGTATATTTCATTTTAGAGAGATATAATGCAAAAATATGAAATGGTGATCTCTTTGCCTAAACTCAAGGCACCTCATAAACATATTTGTGAAGGCTGTATTTTGGGCAAAATGCAGTGTTCATCATTCCCAAAAGATGGTTCAGTTTGAGCTACTCAGAAATTGCAACTTGTTCATAGTGATGTATGTGGTCCTATGTAGACACCTTCTTTTGGGAACTTTCTTTACTTCATGACTTTCATCAATGATTTTTTTTAATAACAATGTCATGCCATAAAGTTACTTTCTAAGAAACTTTTCTACTTTGCTAAAAATTTATATCCTAGAAGATGCTTGCATTTCACTTTCTAACCCATCAATTACATCCATTTTTCTCTATTTGATGGGTATATTTCATTTTAGAGAGATATAATGCAAAAATATGAAATGGTGATCTCTTTGCCTAAACTCGAGGCACCTCATAAACATGTTTGTGAAGGCTATATTTTGGGCAAAGTGTAGTGATCATCATTCCCAAAAGATGGTTCAGTTTGAGCTACTCAGAAATTGCATCTTGTTCATAGTGATGTATGTGGTCCTATGTAGACACCTTCTTTTGGGAACTTTCTTTACTTCATGACTTTCATCAGTGATTTTTACAGGCATGCATCGGTGTATCCATTGAAAGAAAAGTCCGAAGTGTTTATGTGCTTCAAATAGCTTTTGGTTTTGGCTAAAAATCTGTCAGCATGTAAAATAGGCGCCCTCTGTTCCGATGGAGGGGGGGGATATATGTCTTATAACTTTAATGCATTTCTGGCTAAACGTGAAATAAAACATCAGTGTAAAGTGCCGTATAAACCTCAACAGAATGGAGTTGTTGAACAAAAGAACAGGTCACTCATGGAGATGGCGAGGTGTATGGTCAAGAGTCAAGCTTTACCATAAAGTTTCTAGCTTGAGGTTGTCATGTGTGCAGCATATGTACTTGAGAGGTATCCCACTAAAGCACTGTAGTCTATCACTCCGTATGAGGCTTGGCATGGCGCAAGCCATCTGTTGCTCATCTGCGTGTTTTTGGTTGTTTGGCATATGCATTAGTGCCTGAACAAACAACGCAGAAAATTGGATGATAAAGCAATGAAATGTATTTTTGTTGGGTATAAATCTGAAAGCAAAGGCTATTGTTTGTATCATCCATAGACTAAACGCATTCTGGTTCATCGTGATGTTGTTTTTGTGGAAGATACTATTTATCCATTACTTTCATGTACTAAGGAGACATGTGTTAGCTCCAAAGACATGTAAGATACTTTGTTGTCTCTTTTTACAGGTGGACATTCTAGTGCTAGTGCTAATGAGGCAACTTCTCAACTTTTACAGGTTTCATGTGATGATGCAAATCATTCCGTTTCTGATGTAGATATACATGATGCACTTGTTGATGAGAGAGCTGATATTCAGGAGGCAAAAACTATGCCAAAATGGCTTGTGCATACTTTGTGTGATAGCAAATTAGATGCATCTCTATCATATCATACTTGTTTAGGCTCTCATACTGCCTCTTTTGCATCAGATTTCTATGCTATGGTTACGTCTAATCTTTGTAATGAGAATGAGCCTGTTTTGTTTGATGAAGCACAAAATTTAGAAAATTGGATGGCTACTATGAAATCTGAATATGATGCTATAATGAATGACTTGCCTCATAGCAAGAAGGCCATTGGCACTAAGTGGGCATACAAGTTGAAGTGTAAGCCTGATGGAATAGTTGACAGGTATAAGGCTAGGCTTGTTGCAAAAGGGTTATGCACAAGAAAGAGGCATTGATTTTGATGAGACATTTGCACGTGCATGCTGACTAATGTTCATAGCATCTTTGCACTCGCAGCTCATCATGGTTGTAATGTACATCAGTTGGACATTAGAACAACATTTCTAAATGGTGACTTGCATGAAGAAGTGTATGCCATTCAGCCTCATGGCTTTGTGCAAAAAGGGCACGAAAACCCGGTGTGCAGGTTAAAGAAGGTATTATATGAAAAGATACATGCCTATCTAATTGCACATGGTTTTCAGAACATTCAAACTAAGAGCACCTTATATTTTAAGCATGAAAATGATGTGCTTCTTATCATTGTTGTGTATGTTGATGACAAGTTTCTCACTGGTCCTCATGAGAAGCATATTGCTAATTTTAAGGCTGATTTGAATGCCTCACTTGAGATGTCTGATTTGGGGCATTTGCATCATTATTTGGGCATTCAATTTATGCAAGTTGATGGTTGAATAGCTTTGTGTCAAACGAAATATATTGACGCATTATTGCAACATTTTGGCCTTGAAGACTTCAAACCTATTGCCACTCCTATGGAGATAGGTTTATGATTGAGTCTTCATGATGTTGGAGATGCATTTGATGTTGTTGTCTATTAGCATGTTGTTGTATGCTTGATTTACTTATGCATTACTCAGCCAGATATTCAGTTTTCTATCTCACACATGAGCAGGTTTATGCATTGCCCAAGTGTCAAGCAATGGAAGGCAGTCAAGGGCATCTTTTGTTACTTGAGTGCTACCCAACTACTTGGATTGTTTTATCCCAAGGGGGATCACTACCGCTAGATTTTCATGCTTTTTTTGACTCTCACTAGACTAGTTGCTATGCCACTAATGTTTCTACTAGTGGCTTTTGCTTCATGCTTGGTAGCTCATGTATATCTTGGTTGAGCAAGAAGCATCCTACTGTGGCCGCTTCGAGTTGTGAGGCTGAGTATAGGGCAGCTTTCACAATGATTGTTGAGTGTTTGTGACTCAGATGCCTCATGGCTGATTTGGGTGCTGGTCAATCTTTTGCCACCACCATCTTCACTGATAGACAGAGCACATTGGCAGTTGCGAGGAACCCTCTATTCCATGCTTGCACTAAGCACATTGAGGTGCATTATCATTATGTCAGGGAGAGGTTCTCTACTGGAGAGATTAGCTTAGCATATGTGCCCACGCAGGAGAACATTGTAGACCTTTTCATGAAGGCCCTGCCTAGGGAGAAGTTTGATGCTTTTTGCAAAGCTTTGAGCTTAGTTCCTTTTGTGGATTGATTCCACATAGCTTGGCACTTCCTTATACATGAGTGCCATCTCCTTGTTCACCTCATCACTCCCAGGGGGGATTTGTTGATATATTTTGGTAGTGATGTGTGTGAACAAACTAGGATCACCGGGGCACTTTTTTCCCTCTTTAGGAGGTTTTTTTTCCCCAGCTTGTATATATGCCTATTGCCCTAATGGGTTATTTATCTCTTTACATTCTAGTGGTAATACATTCAGTATTGTGTGTTGTGCTCCAAGCTTCTCATTTCTTCCTTATGCTATTTGCATGCTTCCATTCAAAGACCCCCATTCAAAGGTTGTTATGACATTGCAAAGCATTTTGCATACATGATGGAGGTTGCTGAAAATGAGGAGCCAACTACCTATGAGGAAGCTAAGGAGAAACTAGAATGAGAGGTTGCAATGTATGATGAAATCAGTGCACTAAAGGACAACCACACTTGGGAATAAATACCCAAAAATGAAGGCATGAAGATAGTCCAAAACAAATGGGTATATAAAGTGAAAAGGAACTCATTTGGAACCCTAGCTAGACACAAGGCTAGATTGGTGGCCAAGGGCTTCACTCAAACTCGACGTATAGATTATGATGAAACTTTCAGCCTTGTTGGTAACAAGACTACCATTAGGTCTTTGATAGCCATATGTGTGGCTAAAGCATGTCCAATCCACTTAATAGACATCATGAACTCTTTTCTAAATGGTGAGTTGAAGGAGGATGTGTATATGGCCCAACCTCAAGGCTATGAGGATCCACAACACATAGATTATGTATGTAGGTTAAAGAAGGCCTTGTATGGTCTTAAGCAAGCCTCAAGGGCATGGAATCAGAGGTTGGTGGATTACTTGAGCAAGTGTGGGTACTCTCCAAGCCATTCATATCCATCCCTTTACCTTAAGAAGTTTAAAGATAGACTACTAGTCATTTACATCTATGTGGATGACCTCATCATAATAGGGGGTGATCATGCGATTGTCAAAGACATAAAGAGGAGGCTTGGAACAGAATTCAAGGTATCCAATTTTGGTTGAGATAAAGTATTTCTTAGGCATTGAAGTTGTGTATGCAGGTGAAGGCATTCACCTATGCCAAAGGAAACACCTCTTAGATATGCTGCACAAATATGGCATGGTAGATTACAAACCAAGTGCTCAACCCATGGATACAAACATGAAGATAGAAAAGTATCACGGTAAAAAGCTTGAGGACTTGACCTTGTTAGGAGAGATCGTAGGCTCATTGACATATACAACTCTCACAAGAGCTAATTTGAGTTATGTAGTAGGAGTAGTCTCAAAATACATGCATGCATCCACAACTATGCACCTAAATGCAACCAAGAATGTACTAAGGTATGTGAAGAGCACAATCAATTGTGGCTTTCTTTATAGGTATGGAGAGGAGCTCAAATTCAAAGCATGGAGTGAAGGTAAGAACCTATGGAGCAAGCCCAAGGAGTTCCAAGACTTGTCCAAGATGAGAGGGGGTCATATCAAGAGCTACAAAGCTCATACCCCTTGTAGGAAGAGTCTTTGGTAGACTATTCCCACTTCTTTTGTATATTTCTCTTTGTGTAGATATCCTTTTAATGAATAGGATATCTTGATGGAAAAATTAACTCTTCTACTTTCTTTATTTGGTCTAAATATTACTAGATTCTTGTCTAGTAATTATTGAGAGCAATTCCAATGAAACTCTACTTTTTATCTAACCTATGTGGATGGGTAGTCTGTCTTTAGGTAGTTAATTGCCTAGTCATTTGAAGTCCAAATGGAGTTGTCTATAGAATTTTAGAAATTTGGTTGTGTCTACTATGTATTTAAAAAATTGAAGAGTCATTAGACAACTGATTTGTGACTAAATCAGGTTTTAGTAAGCAAGTTTTTGACAGGATAGTCTCTAGAAGAGGTCCTCTAACTTCCGTTGTGCATATTGGAAAGAAGTTTCTCCACATATGTCACGCATAATGTAGGTGCATGAAGTTCATGCATGACAAGCATACTCAATGTAAAGGGATTCAATCACATGCATTTGCATGATTAAAAGTCACTTTGATTTGCTAAGTATATGAAAGTAAACAATGAATGCATCACTCTAGTAGTTGGATTACGTGTTAACCTTCAAGCATGAAATATGGGAAGAAGTGAAGCTATAGGTGGTTGCATGCAAGCACATGCATTTGCATTATTAAAATTCACTTTGATTTGATAAGTGTACGAAAGTAAACACTGATTGTATCACTCTTGTAGTTGGCTTACTTTTTAAAGTTCAAGCATGATATTCAGGAAGAAGTGAAGCTAGATAATTGCAAAGATTAAGGTAGCATGACTTTGAAACTCAAGTGTCTAGAAGAATCCCTCTTAGTTAAATACTTAGGTATCAATAACTTAATGTAATGTTCACATGATGTAATCAGAATGACTTGATTAGTAAACAAAAATAAGAACCAGTAGGAAACAAACTAGGAAGCTACATTCCAAGAGTCAATTCTTCTTGCCATATCAATGGCGAAGAATCCATAAATACTTGCAAACTTCGAATATGCTTAGAGAGTCATTTGAAAATATTTAAAGTAACGTCTCAAAGAGTATTTTACTCTTATTTATTTAGATTCTTAAGCATCCTAAGTAGGATGGTAACTCAATGTAGTCTAAAATTTTCATGAACACATTGTTTGAGAGCTCTCACTTGATTCCATCCAAGGGAATGATGGAAATCAACTATAATTGATTGAAATTAAACATAAATTAAGATTTGAGTTTCAATTAATGTGTGTTTAGTTCATGTTTGCATCTATAGAAGTGATACATAGTGCCAAGGAATCTTAAAAACTTTCAAAGTCGCTTCTTTTTAAAAGAGTTTGAGAATAGTTTTGTGGCTTCATGAAATAAGATTTGCATGAAACCTACATAAGTTATCTTTTCAAGAGGAAATAATTCCTAAAGAAAAGACCTTACGTGAAATAGAAAAGTTTTTCTTATTTCATGAGCTAAGTTATTTCTCGTACCACATTCAAGCATGAGCTTATCCTTTGGGAATGTACAAAGCTCCAAGTATTGGATCTCAAAGTATCCATGATGTTTCCCAAAAAAACAAGTTGAAGTTCATGAATATGTTAGGAGAAGTGAATGAATATGTCCTTATGGAAGATGTCTAGTTTAAAACAAATGTTATCATATGATGACGACTTACAAAATTTAGATAACCAAAGCATGCATGCCAAATCTTTGCATCTCACATAGCCTAAGAATCATGTACTATACATGCTGAATCACTCACAAATCTTTCATAGTCTATGAACTTATACAATCCATGACATAAAATGCGAGAAGCAATAATCACGTTGCCATTTGATAGATCATGAATTGTACATTTCTCATCAAAAAATTTCACAACCAAGCGAATCTTGGTTAAAGCTGAAACGGATAACAGATTCTTCTTGATTCCTGCCACAAATAAAGCATCTGACAATGTAAAAGAGCTACCATCAGCAATAGTCAAAATGATCTTACTAACTCCCATAACAGGATAAGAGGAGTTGTTGGCACATGTGATAGTATTCCCTGTAGGAGTAGGCTCAAGTGAAGTGAAGAAACTGCACTATGAGGTGATATTTTTGGTTGCCCCACTATCGAAGTACCAAACATCTGAGTGCAGTACACACATAGACTACTCATGAAAAGATGGGTCAAAACTGCAAACAGTAGTAAATGCCCATTCTTCATTTTGCACAAGATTAGTAGACTCTATTTTTGGTGTAGATGCCTCTACAACAACCATTCTAGCCTCTTTTTTCTTTTCCTCTTTTGTAGCCAATTTTGGATATTTCTTTATGACATGATTATTTCCTTTAAAATACTTACAAAAGAATTTTTGCTTTTCTGATTTCTTCTCATCTCTGTCTTCCTTCTTTGAATGTGCAGCATTTGTAGATTTTTGCTTACTAGTAGATGAGCTCCATTTACCTTTGCCCCACAAGCATAATGGACATGTTATGTCTAGAATGATCTTCTTGCAATGGAGCAGAGACTAACTCTTCAAATGTCAAGGCATTTGGATTGCCTTTCATCATGAAACAAAGAGTAGAAGCAAAACTCTGTTATGAATTAGGAAGACTATTCAAAGTGGTCTCCACAAATGAACTATCTGATATAGCTTCATCAGTAGAAATCAATTGTTCCTTAAAGTCTTTGATCTTTGTCAAAAAACTATCCATAGAATCACCTTCATTCATGTTCTCACTCTCCAACTATTTTTGGAGGTAGGGAACACGAGCCTCATTCCTTGCCTGGTATAAAGTGGTAAGTGTATCCCAAGCATCCTTTGCTATTCTGCAAGAGCGAATGTGAGGAATAATGGCATGTTTGATAAAAAAGGCTATCAATGTATGTGCCTGAGCATCTCTACCATCCCAATGAATTTGCTCTACAGTAGGTGCAACAGGAACTGCAACACGAATATGAATTTGAAGAATATCAGCATCTTCAATGCCATCTGCATCAGCTTTAATACCTGTACTTGCAGGTGTAATAGGACGTTTTTCAACATCCTACACAATATTCCACAGTCCTTTTGCAACAAATACATGACACATCATATAAGCCCATAATGGGTAATTCGTACCATCCAATGTATCCTAACAACCAACATACGAAATACATCACTACTTTCAGCCATGGCCAATGACTAAAATACCCTGATCCAGAGAAATGATTGTATCTCAAAAAGTTGAACATAAATACCCTGTTGACTTCTACTAAACCTATAGCAGACTTCGAGATGCTTATATTGGTGAACCAAAACCTATATATATCTTTGGCACAAAAAGATGAAATAGCCTACACAAGCCCTATGATAGTGCATTTGGAGGCCAAAACAAACTAAGATCGTGATTTCGGCACCACAAGGCTAAGTTGTTTTGATCTCCTAATCACCTTGAGTATGCTCACCAATTTTCATGTGATTGTGAGACTCTGATTGGACGAGTGTTGACGATGCCCTAGATGAAGCGATGACCTACTCTGATACCAATTGTTGGAGTTAGGCGTCTGTGAAAGCACACAAACAACATAAGGAAGAAGGAGAAGCTTGGAGCACAACACACAATACTGAATTTATTACCACTAGAATGTACAAAGATAAATAACCCATTAGGGAAATAGGCATATATACAAGCCGAGGAAAAGAAGCCTCCTAATGAGGGAAAAAAGTGCCCCGACGGTCCTAGTGTGTTCACACATATCACTACCTAAATATATCAATAACTGCTTCTTGAGCCTTGTGAGGTATACCTGGAGCACAACACACAATACTGAATGTACTACCAAGAGAATGTACAAAGATAAGTGACCTATTAGAGTATTAGGCATATATACAAGCCGGGGGAAAAAAACCTCCTTAAGAGGGAAAAAAGTGCCCCGACAGTCCTAGTGTCTTCACACACATCATTACCAAAATATTTCAACAAATCCCCCCTTGGAGTGATGCAATGAAAAAGGAGTTGGCATTCATGTATAAGGAAGTATCAAGCTATGTGGAAAGAGATCAATCCACAAAACAAAGTAATCCCAAAGCTTTGTAGAAAGCTTCAAACTTCTCCCGAGGTAGAGCCTTTATGAAAAGGTCTCCAATGTTCTCTTGTGTGGGCACATATGCCAAAATGATTTCTCCAGCAGAGAATCTCTCTATGACATAATGATACTGCACCTGATGTGCTTAGTGCGAGCATGGAACACAGGGTTCCTCGCAATCGCCAGTGTGCTTTGACTATCTATAAAGATCCTGGTGGCAGAAGACTGACCAACACCCAATCAGCCATAAGACATCTGAGTTGCACACACTCAGCAAATGCTGTGAAAGTTGCCCTCTACTCAGCCTCACAACTAGAAGTGGCTTCTCAACCAACATATGGATGAGCTACCAAGAATAAAGCAAAAATCAATGGTGGACACACAAGTGTCATATCAACCAACCCAATCAGAGTAAAAAAAAAAATCATGTAAATCTAGCAATAGTGATCCCCCCTTGGGATAAAACAATCCAAATAGCTGGGTACCACGCAAGTAGTGAAAAATGTGCTTAACTATCTACCAATGCTTGACACTTGGGAAATGCATAAACTTGCTCATCTATGAGACAAGAAACTGAATATCAGGCCGACTTATGCATAAGTAAATCAAACATCCAATAGCCTGTTGATAGAGAAGAGCATCAAATGCATCTCCAACATCATGAACACTCAACCGTAAACCTGTTTCCATAGGAGTGCTAATAGGTTTGTAGTCTTTAAGGCCAAAATGTTGCAATAATGTGTCAATATATTTTGTTTGACACAAAGCTATTCTGCCATCAACTTGCATAAATTGAATGCCCAAATAATGATCCAAATGCCCCAAACCTGACATCTCATAAGAGGCATGCAAACTAGCCTTATAATCAGCAATATGCTTCGCATTGGGACTAGTGAGTAGCATGTCATCAACATAGACAACAACGATAACAAGCACATCGTTTGCACACTTAGCATATAAGGTGGTCTCAGTTGGACTGTTCTCAGAACCATGTGCAATCAAGTAGGCATGTATCTTTTCATACCAAGCATGTGCTGCTTGCTTCAAACCATATAATGCCTTTTTCAACTTGCGCACTTTGTTTTCATGCCTTCTCTGCACAACACCACAGGGCTAAAGAACATACAATTCTTCATGTAAGTCAACATTCAAAAATGCAATTCAAATGTCCAATTGATGTACATTCCAACCATTATGAGATGCAAGTGCACAGATGCTAGGAACTATAGCAATTTGGCATGTGGGATGAAATGTCTCATCAAAGTCAATGCCTCTTTCTTGAGCATAACCTTTTGCAACAATCCTAGCCTTATGCCTATCAACTATTCCATAAGGCTTACACTTCAGCTTGTATGCCCACTTATTGCAAATGGCCTTCTTTCTAGGAGGCAAGTCACATAAAGAACAGATACCCTTCTTCATAATTCTTCATATCCTGATTGCATAATAGACATCCATTTTTTTGAATTTTGTGCTTCATCAAATGAGACAGACTCATTCTCATCTCAAAGACTAGAGGCAGCCATAACATAGCAATCTGATGCAAAAGAATCACTATGAGAGCAGAAATGAGTACAATATGAAAGAAGTGTATCTAATTTGCTATCTCGCAGAGTTTGCACCAACCATTTAGGCATAGCCTTTGCCTCCTCTATATCAATTCTCTCATCAACAAGTGCATCATGTAAATCTGCATTAGAAATGGAATGATATGTATCATCATATGAAACTTGTAAAGGTTGAGAAATTGCCTCATTTGGGCCAACACTTGATTATCCACTTGTAAAAAGAGGTAGTAAAGTGTCATACACAACTCTAGAGCTAACATAAGTCTCCTTGGTACATGAAAGTAATGGCCGAATTGCATCTTCCACAAAAACAACATTAGGGCTAACCAAAATGTGTTTAGTCTGTGGATGATATAGATGATAGCCTTTGCTTTTAGAAGTGTACCCAACAAAAATATATTTTCACTCCTTTATCATCTAATTTCCTACATTGTTGTTCAAGCACTAAGGCATATGCTAGACAACCAAAAACAGGCAGATGAGCAACAAATGGCTTGCAACCATATCAAGCATCATATGGTGTGATAACCTACAGTGCTTTGGTGGTGGGACACACCTTAAGTACATATGTTGCACACATAATAGCCTCAAGCCAAAAGATATGTGGTAAAGCTTGACTTTTGACCATACACCTCGTCATCTCCATGAGAGACCTATTCTTTCTTTTAGCAACTCCATTCAATTGAGGTGTATATGGCATTGTACAGTGATGTTTTATCCCACATTCAGCGAGAAACGCATTAAACTCAAAAGACATGTATTCATCCCCTCGATCAGAATGGAGAGTGCCTATTTTGCATACTAATAGATTTTTCAGCCAAAAGCAGAATATGTTTGAAGCACATAAAAACTTCAGACTTTTCTTTCAATGGATACACCCATGCATGCGTGGAAAAATCACCAATAAAAGTCACAAAGTAAAGGTAGCTCCCAAAAGAGGGTGTCTTTATAGGACCATAGACATCACTATGCATAAGCTAGAATTTTTTAGTAGCTCAAACTGAAACATCTTTTGGGAAGGAGAAATGCTTCATTTTGCCCAAAATATAGCCTTCACAGAAATGTTTACTAGATGCATCAAGTTTGGGTAGAGAGGACACCATTTTAGATTTTTTTTAGGCATAGAAAACTAGCAAAATTTAGATGGGCAAAATGTGCATGCCAAAGATTTGCATCTAAGATAGCCTGAGAATCTTGAACTACACTTGCTGAATCATTCAAAATTTTTTCATACATATGAGCTTATACAACCCACAACATAAAATGTTAGAAGCAATAATAACATTGCCATTTGACATATCATGAATTGGACATCTGTAATCAACAAATTTGACAATGTGAAAGAACTACCATCAGCAGTAGTCAGAATGATCTTACCAACTCCCACTAATGGATAAGAGGAGTTGTTAGCGCATGTGACAGTTTTCCCTATAGGGGCAGGATCAAGTGAAGTGAAGAAACTTCTCTACAAGGTAATATGTTCGGTTGCCCCACTATCAAAGTACCAAACATCTAAGTCTACTACAGGCATACACTATTCATGAGAAGATGGGTCATAATTACAAACAATAGTAAATGCCCCATCTTTCATTCTACACAAGATTAGCATACTCTATTTTGGGTGTAAAGGCCTCTTCAACAACCATTCTAGCCTCTTTTGTGTTACCGTTGGTGTCCATGTGAAAGGCCAAATGGCCACTGGACATTTCTTTGTATATGTTCTTTAATAAACATAAAGTGGCCTAGTCAGTCACAGATTGTAAGTTTGACCGCATTTGTAAGGCCTAAGAAGTCTGTCTTCGTGCTTCCTGTGTACTGTGTTTTCTGTGTATTTTGCAGCATCTATGCGGGGTACTGTGTGCAACCTCAAGAGCTTGGTTTTCTACTCCGAGCATATCATCGTGGAGCTCTTGAGAAGGAGAGTGCACTGTGGTGCATTGGCTAAGAAATAATTCACTCGTATCAGAGCAGTTCGATGCAAAAAGCTTTGTTCCATTTGTGTGAGCGAAGTGAGCACTCCCCCAGGATTTCTCCAAGGCTTACGACTAAGGCGGCGACCAAGACATAGACTTTGGCATACCTTGTCATCCGAGTCACTGAAGTCACCATTGGTGCTATTGGTTGCATGCGAGGGAGGACCTCAACGATCAAGGAAGATAGAGGTTCTCGGTACTTCCCGGGAGGTCACCCATCCTAGTACTGTTTCCCCCAAAGCTCGCTTAATCGTGGCAAGCTCTTGACACTAAGCTACATTCTTGCGGTGTCTGAAGAAGGGAAAGACTAACATTGGCATTACCTTGAACATGTTTTGGTTCCTCAAAGCTTCATTCTTTGCTTTCAAAGCCTATTTTTGAAGCATTTTTGGGTGTCTTTTGGAGCCATTTTGGAGTACTTTTGCACATAGTTCTCTTTATGCCGACCCTAGAACATCAAGAAGAGTGTTCTTTGTACTTCTTCGACAACAAATATCAACCTTTGGGCTGTGTTTTATGCCACACTTGTAAAGCTACATGTTTCTCAAAAGGTTTCAAGTTTTGGTGGGAGCAGCCGTTGCAAATTTATCCAGGTTTTTGGGCCTAAAACATCATAATTGACAGACACTTGCAGGTGTTGTTGGCTACTTTTTGGGCTATGCATTCAGCCTTTTAGTGTTATTTTACTGCATATATTGAGCACATAAACACCATGTATGCTTCTGTGGATACCGCTTATGTACGTCCATGTGGTCATTGATATAGCAGTTAGATTTTTTGCATAAAGCCTTTTACATTTGAAAAAGAGGGTCGTGGTGAGGTTTTCCTAACTGGGAGACACCCAGATGTTGGGATCTCTTTGGTGATGCAGGTGGAAAACTTACCCAGCCTCGCCATAGGAGATGTATGATAGTTGTTCATAGGTGCTCGATAAGCCTAGTTGGCTTCTATTGGGTTATTGATTATATGTAGTGGAGTCAGTGATTCACTTTGCAGGTAAACATGTCAGTACTTGCAGTTTTATGATATTTTGACACTGGTCATATGCTCATTTTGCAGAGGATGATTTAGCAAAATTTTTCCAGATTTTTGGTTTGGTCAACTACATAGTGGTCGATTTACTCTTTGATACACTTATTCGTTGGTGTTTGGACTCTTCTCGCTCCATTATCATTCTATTCAGTTCTCTACCATCATGGCATCAGCGGTCTCAGGCACATCTAGTGGATCAGGGTCTAGTGCCAATGTTCCGAGGAGGAGCTATAACTTGCAGGGCAAAGACCATTTTGAGATTCGAAATTTGATGGCACAAGCTTTGCTCTATGGAAGAATCATATTAAAGATGTGCTGATTCAAAGGAGGCAATGGAAGCCAATAAATGGAATTTCAAAGAAGCCTGCTGACATTGATGAAGATGACTGGGATGAGTTAGATGAAATGGCTAGGTCTACCATTCACTTGCACCTGGCAGATAATGTTTAATTTATAGTATTAGATTGTGAAAGTGCAAGGGAGCTTTGGAAGAAGTTATGCAATACATATGAAAAAGAGACAACATCAAATAAAGTTTATCTGATGAGAAAATTATATGACCTTTGCATGGAGGACACAGATAGTGTTGATGCTCATCTAAATGAGTTTGATGCTATATTCTCCCAGTTACAAGCTCAAAAAATGGATATTGATAATGAAATGAAAGCAGTATTGCTGTTATGCACCCTGCCATCATCATGAGATATATTTTGGATAGCTATTAGCAATAGTGCACGTGGTGGTAAACTCGTCTATGATGACATATGTGGAGCACTCTTGAGTGAGGAGATTCGTAGAAAATCTATGGTTGGCACTCAGAGTGGAGATGCATATAATGTTCGTGATTCTTACCAAGGAAAGAATCAACAACGTGGTAGGCACAAGAACAAGGAAAAGAATGGTCAATGAAATAAGAGTAGAAGTAAATCAAGGAAGAGGGATATCGAATGCCATTATTGTCATACGAAACGACATATGAAGAAAGAATGTTTTGCATTAAAGAATGCTAAAGGTAAAGGACAAAACGTTGATGGGCATGTTAAACAATTACTTGCACCATCTACTTCGACTGTGAAGATTGAGGAAATTAATGCTATTTCTGATGATGCTGATGTGTTGACACTTGATAGTACTCTGTCAACTGAGGCACTTATGGTTGATTCTCTTTCCCAAACGTGGCTGCTAGATTCTCGTGCTTCTTTCCACGTGACACCACACAGAGAATGGTTCTCTAATTATGCAGCAAAGTCTCTTGGTACCATGAGACTTGGTGACTCTTACCAATGTGATGTTGTGGGGATTGGAGATGTGATTGTGTAGCTCATTGATGGTTCAAAATTTACTATGCATAATGTATGCCATGTACCTCAGTTATCACGTAGTTTGATGTCTTTTGGTCAACTTGATGACCTTGGCTAGAAGGTGGTCTTCTATGCTCAGTCCTTTTGTATATCAAAGGGCAATATGGTTATTGCAAAAGGAAGGAAAGTTGGCTCACTTTATCCTTTAGTTGTATCACAGAAAGAACACTTGTTAGCTGTTATTGAACAACCTATGGCTTGTATCTGGCATGGTCGTTTGGGCCATATATCTTGTAGTGGAATGGAAAATCTTGTCCTGGCTACTTACCTATGTTATCTTTCTCTGATTTTTCATTTTGTGAGCATTGCCAATATGGAAAGCAAACCAGAAATGTGCATAGAACGCAGATTGACTCTTCAATTCAACCTTTAGATCTCGTTCATATAGATGTGCGTGGTCCTATAGGTCCTTAGGTGGTGCTCTTTACTTTGTCACTTTCATAGATGATGCTACTAGAAAAGGTTGGGTATATCCTATCAAATCGAAGGATGAGGTATTCCCTACTTTTAGAAAATGGCTTGCTTCAGTTGAGACTGAAAAAGGAACTAAGGTTAAGGCTTTATGTTCAAATAATGGGGTTGAGTATACCTCACATGAATTCAACCTTTTTATGTCAGTCTAGAGGGATTCATAGAGATTTTACAGCTCCTTATACCCCATTATAGAATGCTGTAGCTGAGAGGATGAATAGAACTATGCAAGATAGAGTAGTCTCTATGTTGCATCATGCAAACCTCTCACAAGGCTTTTGGGCAGAAGCAGTATTGATTGCAGTTTATGTGATTAACCTTTCACCTAGTACTGCCAAAGGTCTAAAAGTGGCTCAAGAGTTGTGGATAGGGAAGCCACCATATTATGATCATCTTTGAGTTTTTGGGTGTGAAGCATATGTTCATATACCCAAGAATCTTAGACAAAAGTTGGACCATAAGTCAAAGAAATGCATTTTCCTTGGATACGGCTGAGAAGGACAATTTGGATATTGCTTATGAGATCCTGAAACACGGATAGTGATTAGAAGTAGTGATTTCATTTTCAATGAGTCTAAGATGCATAAATAGTCCATTAAGGAGGTTGAAGTGAGAAGAGTGGTGTTTGAGGATACTAGTCCTCTGGTTATCATGCATAAAAATTTTGCACATAGGGATGTTCAAGAGAATGTCCATTGAGATCATACTGCACATATTCCTGTTCAGCAACCATTGAGACATTCTGCATGTGTCTCACATCCACCTGATAGATATGTTCTAGGTTTAGATTTTGTTATGCTAGATGCCGGTGAGCCTTCTTGCTACAAAGAGGCTATGCAGACAGAGGATCATGTCAAGTGGGAGCGTGCCATGAAGAGTGAGCTCGATTCTATTCACAAGAATGGTACTTGGGATTTAGTACCTTTGCCAAAGGGCAAGAAATCTTTACCATGTAAATGGGTATATAAACTGAAATTCACATCACATAGTGTTTCTCCAAAGTATAAAGCACGACTTGTTGCAAAGGGTTTTAAGCAACAACATGGTGTTGATTTTGAGGAAATCTTCTCTCCAGTGGTCAAGATGACTACTTTGCGCATGTTGCTTGGATTCGTTGCAATGGAGGACTTAGAGCTAGTCCAAGTGGATGTGAAAACTGCTTTCTTGCATGGAGATCTTATAGATGAGATCTATATGGAACAACCAGAGGGTTATGTAGTTCATGGCAAGGAAAGTCTAGTTTGTAAGCTCAAAAAGAGCTTGTAATGACTTAAACAATCTCCTAGACAATGGTACCAAAAGTTTGATGCTTTTATGAAGTCCCAAGGCTATTCTCAAAGCAATGAGGATCATTGTCTCTACACAAAGAGATGCTCAGATGGCAGCTTGATATGCCTGATACTTTATGTTGATGATATGTTGATTGCTGGGAAGTCCTCCTATGACTTTTCAATTCTCAAAAGGAAGTTCAGTCAGACATTTGATATGAAGGATTTGGGGGATGCCATGTTTTGTGAAAGAACATATACAAAAGTGTCTGACGGCCATTTTGCCTTTCACATGGACACTAACGGTAACAATCTCCTGCTAAAGGCCAATATGACCAAAGTTTCTATGGTAGAAAAATAAAGAATGATAAAGGATACCTGAGTGAGTATACAAACTATACCTCCCACTTGATGGACATGTTACACAATATACAAGTAACTATGTAAGATCATGGATCAAGTAACCCCCATCAAGTGACAACAATGTCAAAAGCTATCCTATGGTAGAGCTTTAGTCAAAGCATTTGCAACATTATTGAGTATGAACCTTCTCAAGAATAATGCACTCAATGGCTAAGTTGTCTCTAATCAAGTGATACCAATCCTCAATGTGCTTGGTCTTTGCATGATAGATTGAACTCTTAGCCAATGCAATGGCACTCTGACTATCACTGAGCAAATGAGGTACATGCTAAGGCAGGCCCATATCACAAGCAAGACGAGAAAGCCACAATGCGTCCTTATATGCCTCACTTGCTGCAACATACTCTTCTTCTGTAGTGGAAACAATTGTACATTCTTGAAGATGAGATCTCGAAGAGATAACACCTCCAAAAAAATGAAAAATATACTTTGATGTACACTTACGATTGTCTACACAACCAGCATAATCAGAATCTCTGTAACCAAAAATGGATGCTTTCCCTCTACCTAGACTTAGACACTCGTCCTTAATGCCACTCAAATATCTCAAAATCATCAATGATTCCCAATGCTTCTTACAAGGATTAGACATATATATGCTCACAAATCCCATTACAAATGCAATGTCTGGTCTTGTAACTACCATAACATACATGAGACTACCAACAACAGATTGTAAGGAATTTTGTTCATGAATTCCTTTTCCTCATCTAAATTGGGGCAATCGTCCTTGCTCAATTTCACATATGTGGGTAAATGTGTACTCAATGCCTTTCCACCCTGCATATTGAACCTATGAAGTACTTTGGATATTTACTCACTTTGAGACAAGTATATGCATCTTTTACTCCTATCACGAGTAATGTGCATGCCAAGAATATGTTTGGCACCCCCCAAATCCTTCATATCAACTGTCGGACTCAACTTCCTTTTGATAATTGACAAGTCATAAGAGGACTTCCGTACAATCAACATATCATTGACATAAAGTATCAAGCATTTCAAGCTAGCATTTGAGCATCTCTTTGTGTAGAGACAATGATCCTCATTGCTTCGAGAATAGCCTTGATACTTTATAAAAGTATCCTCATTGTTTAGGGGAATGTTTAAGTCCATAGAAGCTCTTCTTCATCTTACAAACTAGACTTTCTTTGCCAAGGGCTACATAACCCTCTAGTTGTTCCATATAGATCTCATCTGTAAGATCTCCATGCAAGAAAGTAGTTTTCACATCCATTTGGACTAGTTCTTAGTCTTGCATTACAACGAATCCAAGCAACATCCGAAGGGCAGTCATCTTGACCATTGGAGAGAGGATTTCCTCAAAATCAACACCATGTTGTTGCTTAAAACCATTTGCAACAAGTCATGCTTTATACTTTGGAGAAGCAGTATCTGATGCGAATTTCAGCTTATATAGCCATTTACATGGTAAAGCTTTCTTGCCATTTGGCAAAGGTACTAAATCCCAAGTACCATTCTTGTAAATAGAATCTAACTCACTCTTCATGGCATGCTCCCACTTGACATGATCCTTTGTTTGCATGGCCTCTTTGCAACAAGAAGGCTCACCAACATCTGTTAGCATAACAAAATCCAAGCTTGGAACATATCTATCAAGTGGATGTGAGACACATGCAGAGCATCTCAATGGTTGTTGAACAGGAACATTTGGAAATTGATTTGATCGGACATTCTCTTGAATATCCCTATGTGTAGCATTTTTATGCATGCTAATTGGAGGACTAGTATCCTCAAACACCACTCTTCTCACTTCAAGCTCCTTAATGGACCGTTTATGCATCTTAGACTCATTGAAAATGACATCACTACTTTTGGTCACTGACCATGTTTCAGGATCCCATAAGCAATATCCAACTTATCGATATCCGAAAGGACTAAACATAGAAAACCACCTTGTAACCAAGGTCATCAAGTTGACCAACTGACGTCAAACTACATGATAATTGAGGTACATCATGTACATTATGCATAGTAAATTTTGAACCATCAATGAGCTGCACAACCACATCTCCAATCTCGACAATGTCACATTGGTAAGAGTCACCAAAATATAGCATCCACATATGGGAAAGAGAATCAGCCATAAGAGCCTCAGTAGGCACAATACTGTCAAGTTTCAACACATCAACATCATCAAAAATAGCATTGATTTCTTCAATCATCACAATTGAAGTAGATGGTGCACGTAACCATTTAACATGCCCATTAACATTCTGCCCTTTACCTTTAGCATTCTTTAATGCATCTTCATGTGTCCTTTCTTATGAAAATAATGGCAATCAATATCCCTCTTCCTTGATTTACTTCTACTCTTATTATGTTTACCATTCTTTTCCTTGTTCTTGCTCGTGCCACATTGTTGATTCTTTCCTTGGTAAGAATCATGAACATTATATGCATCTCCACTCTGAGTGCCAACCATAGATTTTCTACGAATCTTCTCACTCGAGTGCTCCACATATGTCAGCATAGACGAGTTTACCACCAAGTGCACTCTTGCTAATAGCCATGCAAAAAATATCCCATGATGATGGCAAGGTGCATAACAACAAGACTACTTTTCATTTCATTATCCATGTCCATTTTTTGAGCATATAACTAGGAGAATATAGCATCAAACTCATTTAGATGAGAAGAAACACTACTTGTGTCCTTCATGTGAAGGCCATATAACTTTCTCATTAGATGCACTTTATTTGATGTCGTTTCTTTTTCATATGTATTGCATAACTTCTTCCAAAGCTTCTCTGCACTTTCACAGTCCAATATGTAAAGTAAACATTATCTGCCAGGTGCAATTGAATGGTATACTTGGCCATTTCATCCAAAAAACCCAATCATCTTCATCCATGACACCAGGCTTCTTTGAGATTCCATTTACTGGCTTCCATTGCCTCTTGTGAATCAGCACATCTTTAATCTCATTCTTTAATAGAGAAAAGTTTGTGCCATCAAATTTTTGGATCTCAAAATGGTCTTTGTCTTGCAAGTTATAGCTCCTCCTTGGAACATTGGCACTAGACTCTGATCCACCAGATGTGCTTGAGACCTCTGATTCCATGATGATAGAGAACTTAATAGAATGATAATGGAGCTAGAAGAGTCCAATCACCACTAAGGCTCAAAGAAGGATGACCAAGTGTTAGATTCTAGGAAAAAATTCGATAGAGTCTTCCTAGAAAAATGAGTTAATAAACAGTAATGACCAACCAAAAGGATTATGTGAGAATAAATATGCTCACACCAATAAGTGTATTAAGGAGTAAGTTGACCACTATATAGTTGAAAAAACCAAAAATATGGTAAAATTTGCCACGATATCCTCTACAAAATGAGCATATGAACACTATCAAAATCTCATAAAATTGCAAGTACTTTCATATTAACGTGCATAGTGAATCATTGATTCCACTACATAACTAGCACCTATGCACAACTAGCATACATCTCCTATGGTGAGGCTAGGTAAGTCTTCCACCTGCACCACCGAAGAGACCGTGACATCTATGTTTCTCCCAGTTAAGAAAACCTCAACATGACCCTCTTTATCACATGTAAAAGGCTTTATGCAAGAAACGTAACCACTATATCAATGACCACATGGACGTATGTAAGTGGTATCCATAGAACCATACATAGTGTGTATGTGCCCAATATATGCAGTAAAATGGAACTAAAAAAATTGAATTCATATCCCAAATACTAGCCAACAACACTTGCAAGTGTCTGTCAACTCTGTTCTTTAGGCTCAAAAAAAGTTGCATAGACTTGTGGTGGCTGCTCCCACCACAACTAGAGGCTTTCAAGAAACATGTAGATCCACTGGTGTGGTTGAAAGAACAGCTCCAAAGGTGAATATTCCTTGTCAAAGAAGTACAAAGAGCACTTTTTTTTATGTTCTTGAACCTCTGTAAAGAGAACTATGCATGAAAGTACTCCAAAATGGCTCCAAGAATCATCCCAAAAATGCTTCAAAATAGGCTTTGGAAGCAAAAAATGAAGCTTTGAGGGCCCAAAACATGTTCAAAGTAATGTTATCCTTAGTCTTTCCCCTTCTTCAAACACCACAAGAGTGAAGCTTAGTGGTAAGAGATTTCCGGTTAAGCGAGCTCTACGAGGAATAGTACTGGGATCTACCTCCCAAGAAGTACCAAGAACCTCTATATTCTTTGATCATTGAGGTCCTCCCTCACACACAACCAACAGTGACTTCAGTGACTGGGATGACAAGGTAATCCAAGCTCTATGCCTTGGTCGTTGCCTTAGTCGTAAGCCTTGGGTGGGTGGGCAGGTGCTCGCCTCGCTCACACAAAAGGAACAAAGTTTTTTGTCAAAATGCTCTGATACTAGTGAAGTATTTCAATGGTGATGCACCACAATGTGCTCTTCATCTCAAGAGCTCCATGATGATATCCTCAAAGTAGAAAACCGAGCTCCATGCCCCATACATGGTACTGTGCACAGAGGTTGCAGAATATGCAGTAAAACACAGTACACAGAGCATGAACATAGACTTCTTAGGTGTTACAAATGCAATTGAATTTAGGGTCTATGACTGACCAGACCACTATATGTTTTTGTTGGAGACCTCTAAATCTCCAAAGGTTTGATCTATACTAATTTAAGATCACCTCTATATCAGTTATGGATCAAACTTTACACAAATGTTATCTTCATTTACCAAAACTTTCAACTATCACTTCTCTGAGTGAAAATCTTCATTCTTCAATAGTCTGCTTCAATGATTGACTTCATTACCTGCACATATCTTCAGATGTCTTCAAACCAATGATGCACATATCTCCACACTACCTTTGCAAAATCATATCAACCATTAGTCCTTCAAAAGAATCATTAAAACTTTAATTTGATCCCTAAGATCAAAAGTATGTTAGAAACTGTTTTCCTGAACAAGCAACTTTGTCATAGGTAACTTCTAAGGTTGATTTCTCACAGCACAGATCCTGTTTTGCTAAATGCTTTTAGCCATAGCTTCCTTACCTTCTAACTTAGATTCTGAATGCTCATTCATCAAAAACTTTACACTGAACACTGAGATCTAAGCAAAACATTGACACGAAAAAGTGTTCGACTCTGAGAGGTCTACCTACAGACTTTACATACACATGTTCCTATTGATCATACTCAAAGCATGAAAAGAATTAGACCACGAAAATTTGAACATAGCTTCATTAGATTCTAGATTAGATGTGTACAAAAGGATTTCTGATCCACATGATCAGACTGAGAGAGATCTATGAAATAATCGTCGCTATTTTCTGAAGATGACTCTCTTCTCATCTATCTCTATGACACTTGTCTTCTAATGACTCTCTCATGTATTTCTTTACATCATTGACTTATATACATATGATTCTAGAATTATCCCGTGTCTATTACATTACTCCTTATCATCCTAAGGATTACCTATATTCATAGTACAAGAATTTCCACTTATAATGTACATATGTATACAAGCTATCATTCTGAAATCTCTTCACTTTCTCAAATGACTTCTTGAACTTCAACCTGATCATTAACTTTCTTCAAGCTCTTTGTAATCATCAATTTGTGATTGCTTTGTTCCAACAGCTCCCCCTCAATCACTAATTGTGATCATTCCATTCTTCTTTACTCCTGCCATCTCTTTGAACCTCTGTACCTTAGGTCCATCCAAGCTTTTTGTCAACATATCTGCAACTTGTTCTTTTGTTGGAGTATACAACACTTCAATCTCTTTATCAAGTACCTTTTCCCTCAAGAAATGATACTGAATCTCTATATGCTTAGTTTTGGCATGAAAAACAGGGTTAGCTGCCAAATATAATGAACTCATATTGTCTCCAAAAATAATTGGAGTACTCTGATCAATTCCAAAACTCTTCAACAAAGTCTTCAACCATATCACTTCTTTTGCAGCCTCTACCATTCCTTTATACTCAGCTTTTGTAGATGACAAAGCAACTGTATGTTGCTTCTTTGAGCACCAAGAAACTACTTTATCTCCAATATAACAGCGATACCCATGAGTAGACCTTCTATCATCTGAATCACCTGCCCAATCTGCATCACTAAACACTTTGATTCTTGTATCATAAGTAGATCCATAATACAAAACTTCACTTAGGGTTCCTTTGATATATCTGAGTACCCTTTGAGCTGCAATCCAACGGGTCTTCTTTGGACAATGCATAAATTGTGATAACACACCTACTGCATATGATAGATCTGGCCTTGTCAAGGTAGCATAGATTAGACTACCTACCAAACTCTAATATTTCTTCATATCATTGAATTCTTCACCTCCATATCTGCTCAACTTATGATTTACCTCCAATGGTGTGGTTGAAGGCTTACAATCTTCCATGTTGAACTTGACCAGAAGATTCTTCAAGTATCTCTCTTGTGTAACATATACTCCATGTTGAGTATACACAATCTGCATTCCTAAGAAATAAGATAAGTTTCCCAAATCACTTATCTTAAACTCCTTCTCTATTTGTTTCTTAAGATCCTTGATTTCTTGAGCATCTATACCTGTAACAATAATATCATCAACATAAATACACATGTATATGTGTCCATTTTCACTTGCCTTCACTAGCAAGCTACTATCTGCCTTTGATGCTTGAAATCCACATTCATTCAAGAACTTAACAAGCCTGTAATTCCATGCTCTTGGGGCCTGCTTCAAACCATACAAAGCTCTCTTGAGCTTACACACATAATCTGATCCATTTGAATCCATGAAGCCTTCTGGTTGCTCCATGTACACTTCATCTGCAATGTATCCATTTAGGAATGCATTGTTCACATCTAATTGTGATAACTTCCATCCTTTACAAGCAGCAATAGCAATCAATGATCTAATTGTAGACATCTTAGCAATAGGACTAAAGGTTTCATCATAATCTACCCCATAAGTTTGGGCATAACCTTTAACCACAAGTCTAGCCTTGTATCTAGACACTTTTCCATCTGCAAACCTTTTTGTTTTATATACCCACTTACATCCAATGACCTTCTGATTCTTTGGTCTTGGCACCAACTCCCATGCTTGATTTTCAAGTAGAGCATCATACTCTTCTTGCATTGCCTTCTCCAAATTCCGTTTACCTTTAGCTTCTTCATATGTGATTGGATCCTCTTCTGTCTTCACAATGTAAGCATAATTTTTTGTTGTTAGGAAGGATGTATCATAGCTATACCTAATAGGTTCTTTTCTTTATCTCAAGAATCTTCTAGCCCCTGCACTTCTTGAAGTCTCAACCACATTTGATTCTGGATCAAATCTTGGCCCATCTTCAACATTGTCCTGCAATTTACTTTTATAATCAACATCATCAATATCTTCTTCATACACACTTACTTTTATCTTTCCTTTCCTTTGTATTTCTTTAACATCTGCATAATCATTTGTTGACCCTGTATACCATGTACATTGCTCATCAAATGTAACATCTTTGGTAACAAGAAATTGCTTTGTGGATGGACTCCACAATCTGTAACCCATTTGTCTATCATCATACCCAATAAACACATACTTCTGCGCTTTGGGTTCTAGCTTATGTCTCAATTGTGAAGGAACATAAGCATATGCTAAACATCCAAATACCTTACAATGATCAAGAGTAGGTCTCTTACCCCACCATACTTCATAAGGTGTTCTTCCATTGAAAGCTTTACAAGGTAGCCTATTCACAAGGTATGTTGTAATAGCTTCTGCCCATAAGTAATTTGGACAATTGCTCTTGCAAACTCTACAAGAGTTCTATTTCTTCTTTCTGCAACTCCATTTTGTTGAGGAGAGTACCTGCAAATTATTTCTCTTTTTATACCTACATTCCACAAATAATCATCAAACTCTTTAGAGAAATACTCTCCCCCTTCATCTGATCTCAACCTCTTGAGCTTTTGTCCTGTAATCCTTTCTACATAAGCATGATAATGCCTGAATCTCTTGAACACTTATGATTTGTCCTTGATTACATATAAATTAATCCATCTGGTTGCATCATCAACAAACAACACATAATATCTGGATCCATTTATGCTATAGTCCCTTAAAGGACCCCACACATCTGTATGAACCAATTCAAGCATATTTGAATAGTTGTACCCTGATTTATTGTATGAACTTTTGTGTGCTTTACCTAATTGACAAGCTTCACACTTGTACACCATGTGTTGCCCTTCAATATTTGGCAAAAACCAAGCACCACATCATTCTTTGACATTTCCTTTATGGCTCTCATTGAAATGCCTAGCCTTATGCCATAGGTCTAATTCAGACATCTTTTGACTTCCATAAGTAAATAAAGCATGTACCACATTACCTTGGACTTTGAGAGTAAACAACCTTCCTTCCTTTTTACTTGCAATGATATTTCTATATCCCTGATTTGGATCTTGCACATAAACACCATCATTTGCGAGTCTGACTTCATATCCCTTCTCCACAATTTGCCCTACACTTATCAAGTTTTTAGGAATAGTAGGAACATAAAGTACCTTGCTCAAGAGTGTACTTCCATTCTTTGTCTTCACTGATCCAATGCTCTCCACTTTATGCTTGGTGTTATCTCCTGTTTGAACTATATGTCCATTCACCTTTGCTTCCATATCAGTCATCAATGATATATTGCCACTCAGATGATTGCTACATCCTGAGTCAATATAGAACACCCTTTGGTCTTCTCCTACTGCTTCATGAGTTGCATTCAAGATGAGAGTCATGTCATCCTTCTGATCTGATGCATAATTATAATAATTGTTGTTGTAGGACTGAGATTGAAAACTTCTTCCACCTCCTCTAGCATATGATGTCCTACCACCTCTTCTTCTGAAGATGCCTCTTTGGTTTCTGCCTCCTCTACCTCTTTGATTGAATCTTTGGTTATTACTTCCACCATTTTGATTGTTACACCAACAATCATTTGCCAAATGATTGGTTCTGCCACAAATCCAACAAGCTTTAGTATTATCTTTGTTCTTACCTCCTCTTCCTTTACCTCTGAAGTTCATCTTTCCTTTTGTAAAGTTAGCTTGACTTGAAGTTCCTTCAGCATCAATTGACTGCTTCCCTTTGCCATTCTTTTTCTTGTCCTTGGAGTACATATCTTGACTTGCACTCCTATCATTGTCTCCTTTAGTGTCCTGCTCAAAAGTTAGCATGTGTCCTAACAATTGATTCAGATCAGGAGTAAAGTGATCTAGTGACAATTCTATGGACAATATGAAAGGCTTCCACTTTCTCCTCTCAGACCTGTAAGTATTTGCCTTACCAACTTATCCTCTTCAATGTCTTCATCTACTGCTCCCAAGCTATATGCAATATCCTTCATCCTTGCCACATAATCAGAAATTGATTGTGAACTCTTCTTCTTGAAAGTTGTGAATTCTGCCCATAATGAGGACTTCCTTGACTTGGTTGTGTTTTGGAAATGCTCTTCCAAAGCATTCCACACATCTGTTGCACTTTCTAATCCTCTAATATGAGGTAGAAGATAATCATTTACAGCCATGTAAATTATGCTTCTAGCTTGAGCATCCTTTCTCATCATATTCTTCAAACCTGCAAGTTCCTCCCTAGTTGGAACACTAGGATCTTCAAACTTTGGCTTTTCTTCTTCTCCTGTAATGAATGCCATCAAATATTGCTCATGAGGTGTGCCTCCATCCTCATGGACCAAGCAAGATAGCTCTCCCTATCTAGCTTATCAATCTGCAAGCTTTCTCCCATCTTTGATCTTCTGTGTCTGCAATTACTATGATTTATGATAATAGAGTGTACCTTTGATATGAACCTTTAATCCTTCTTGATCCTTTGAACTCGTGCTTTGCACTTCCACAGGTTATCTCCAAGAATTTGGCTTTATCCACCTCCAATTAAAAGGAACTTCAATATCTTCCATAGTCGGGACTTCCAATGCCGTTACTTCACTTGTATTGCACCTTCAGCTCTGATACCACTGTTGGAGACCTCTAAATCTCCAAAGGTTTGATCTATACTGATTTAAGATCACCTCTATATCAGTTATGGATCAAAATTTACACAAATGTTATCTTCATTTACCAAAACTTTCAACTATCACTTCTCTGAGTGAAAATCTTCATTCTTCAATAGTCTGCTTCAATGATTGACTTCAATACCTACACATATCTTCAGATTTCTTCAAACCAATGATGCACATATCTCCACACTACCTTTGCAAAATCATAT
This sequence comes from Ceratopteris richardii, assembly GCA_020310875.1. Taxonomy (NCBI): domain Eukaryota; kingdom Viridiplantae; phylum Streptophyta; class Polypodiopsida; order Polypodiales; family Pteridaceae; genus Ceratopteris; species Ceratopteris richardii. The sequence goes on along the minus strand of CM035412.1, from coordinate 60,448,117 downwards.
CAACCATTAGTCCTTCAAAAGAATCATTAAAACTTTAATTTGATCCTTAAGATCAAAAGTATGTCAGAAACTATTTTCCTGAATAAGCAACTTTGACATAGCTAACTTCTAAGGTTGATTTCTCATAGCACAGATCCCGTTTTGCTAAATTCTTTTAGCCATAGCTTCCTTACCTTCTAACTTAGATTTTTAATGCTCACTCATCAATAACTTTACACTGAACACTGAGATCTAAGCAAAACATTGACACGAAAAAGTGCACGACTCTGAGAGGTCTACCTGTAGACTTTACATACACATGTTCCTATTGATCATACTCACAACATGAAAAGAATTAGACCATGAAACTTTGAACATAGCTTCATTAGATTCTAGATTAGATGTGTACAAAAGGATTT